>OZ020308.1:29017808-29233541 GCA_963971305.1 Arcuatula senhousia | reverse complement strand
TAGTTCGTTTCATCGCTTTTAATCAGTAAAAAGCATTTTCTACTAGTGAAATCAAACAAGATAATATGAATTAGTATGTATTGCATTCTAGACCGTTAAACAAACAAATACATTAAATACATGACTTCAAATAAACAAAAGTAATACCGAAAAGGGTGTTAGGCAGTGGCCATATTGTATGCGTTTATCACCTACTAGGCTACTTACTCGGAGCTTATTAGTGCTTACTATCGATAGCATAATTTGGTTTTTTTCTGCATTGATATTCAAAAGCATTAAGTGATCTATAGATTGCAAAGCACTCGTTATCCAATAATGTTAATAACGGGAAAAGGCTTTAACCTTTCTAACATTTAAAATAGTCATCCGTGTGCATAAAATTAACTCAGCATTAGAAGCATTCTACGGTGCACCTACCTTATTAAAACTAAAAAAACACATATGCAAAAATATAATATTTCGGATTATAACTAACAACTTGGTTCATGTACTGTCCAATTAAGTGGTGAAAGTTTTAAGAATGTTATATGTAAGGAATTGTTGTCAACAATGCTTCACTTGTAAATCTAGCAATTACTTCTGTTACATCATAGAGCCCGTTTGATGAACGTTTATAAAGAGAACAAAAAACATCTGCATTTATTTTAGGCTTACGTTATGCAATCGTTTCTAAGACAAGCTAAGATAATCTGCAAATGTGTTTTTAAAAGTACTTTGATGCCAAATATGGCACTAGTAATTTGTTTCCTGTTGTTTCGATTGAATGATAGAAGCCCATTGTTTTAACAACGAGGAAGCCAAGCAAGAAAATGCAACAGACAATTATACACAGTGTCGTCCTCTTTATCTAATTAGACCAACGGAAATTAGATTTCCTGGTAATTCTAGAAGGTCAATGAAAATGATTACTGTCAATCGTGCGCTTTTCATCATGGTCCCAAAAGCCATGTTGTTAAAATATTAAAAAGAGCACGACTTTCATTGTCAGGTTACATTTACTGATTGGATAAAAAGAGATGCTGAAAAGCTGTTTTGTAAACGAATGTAATTCGGGATTTAATTCCACCGCCTTAATACTGTTTTGGGGCTTTAATGTTCTTCTTTAGGTATAGGGTTCACCATCACTATATTATAATTACAAAGCTGTTGCGCAGCGTGGCTTGAACTAAGACCAATAATTATGCAAACAATTATAGAAAATAAATCAAAAAGAGCACATTTAACAAAATAAACTGATTAAAAATCACTGTACAATAGGTAATTAAGATTTTGATGGAGTGTGTACAGAACCGCTGGTGTCAACTGAACTCTAAAGGCTTCCGGTGTGGTGGTATTGACAACGTTTGTAGGTAGTGAGTTCCATTTGATGATTGTGTAATGGAAAAAAAAGAGAATTTATAGCTGTCTTTTAGAACTGATATCTGCCGAAATGATATCTGCTGAAAGGTGAAGACGTGATTTTTACGCATTCTGTAATCCGTAGGTAGTGAGTGAGTTGGTGTTTCACGCCATTGCAACGCTATATACTGTGGTTTCATTATTATTCGTTGGGTATCAATTTTCGCGGTTTTCATGGGTGGCATTGACCAACGAAATTTAATACTCTACGAAAATTTAGAGTAAAATTTATCTTAAGTGTAAATTTCGAGGATTCCGATTGGCTGAAGTCTTAAAAAATACGTATTACAAAGTTATAACAACAATTACCAAGGTTGTCATGTTCATCTCCGACCACGCTTAATTTTGTCAGTGATGAACTCCCTTAAAATGCTTGAAATTCCCTTTTGTCCCAGTGCTAACACCTTATCGCCCGACTTTTTTTATTATTTTGTAGACTTTGATGTACAAATATTATTACATGTATCGTCAGAACCGACAACGTAGGAGAGTTACCAAGATTAAAAATGAAATGTGTTGGGGGAGTAGTGATTACTTCATATATAACAGATACGGACATATGGTCAGCATCATGACTAATAACAAAATAAAATAGTTTGTCCTGGAAACACTCGTGACCTTTAGTGGTCCCTAGACGCACCTTGCCAATTTTGCTTCACCTTTAAAAATGGCAAGCTACGCAACTGTCTATTGATTAAGCAGCATATAGTTAAAAGCACAAATATAAAAGCACTAGCTCATGCAAAAGCAGCACAGAGTTATCTTAAAGCATTAGCTAAAAGCAACAAAACTGAAGATAACTATACGTAACTGAAAAGCAGGTTAAGCAGAAAGAACAAAACAAAAATGTTAAAACAAAGATAGCGCCTTGACGTGCAAACTCGTTACAAACCGGGTTTTCTTCAATTGGTACAACATGAGAAACATTCAAGTACAAAGTCTAAAAAGACATAAGTAAACAACAAAAGCTCACATTTGACTATTCTAACGAACAACATAAATACTCCTTGCTTTACACAAGGCAACTTAACAATAACGAGCAACCCGAGCTCGAAATCTCTAGTGTTTTGGACAGGTTGTTAATTTTTGCTTGTCGCCATGCCTGTGATGTCCAAAAATATTCATGATGTGTTCAAAATATTTTAAGTTAACTCTGTTAACCAAACATGCACTTGCACCAAGACTCTAAGAGCAAAAAAAGCAGAGGTACCAATGGGGAATATGAATGTCAATTGTCCGAAAGGACAGAGACAAAACAAGTAAACGTCAACTAGAACGGGACAAAAAACAGACAACATGTAAAACACGGAAACACAAAACTATTATTGAATACCAATTAACAACGCGAACTCTAGTCGTAACGAGAGTGAACTCAGGTGGTCCGGAAGAGTAAGCAGTTACTGCTTGTTAAAGCACACCCAACGCGTTGCCAACAGTCAATTCAGTGTTAACGTTTCAACCCCGGTAAAGGAAACATCTAGCAAAACTGTATGACAAACTAATATATGCACTCATCTTAGAGATAAAAATCTTATATTTGTTTATAAGCGCATGATGTCTTCCGTAAAATGTTTTAGTGAAGACAGCAACCGAGGAGCACCATAACCCGGTCATGCCTGTGTGAGGTATTTTGTGTCAGACGTGACGCTGTCGACGGTCGGCTAAGAAATCGATGCAAGTCCCACAAACTCTGGAATAACGTTCATCCATTGAGATACATAAACTCCATAAGCTGGAGCGGACAGAGTGTTGCTACACAAGAAGGGAATTTAATGATTGAAATGTTAACACGGGGGGGGGGGGTACTCCAAGTATTTTAGGGTACAGAAGTGTGGCCAAGAAATTTTATACTCACCCCATTCATATATTAGCCTGCGTAAGAAAAGACACCCATTCATATATCTTTAATGCATTTGAAATTACACAGAATATTCTTAAACTTGACATGTTTTATAGATGGGACGTTTTCAAAAAATGTCCACTTTTTATCTTGGCAAAATAAAAATATGCAATGTTGATGAAATATCCTTTTAATTTGAACTACATTTTCTTCAACCTTTATAGTGACAGAATACAAAATATGCAACCTTAAATCCAAGTGTAATGTGGATAAAATTTACACAACTTGGAACATGGGTTACGAAAAAGTCCACTTCGCAACAATATTTTAAGACATTATTTTTTTTAACAAATTGCATTTTAAATAAAATTTCTTGACATTATATGTAAAATTCAGCACAACGCATGCAATACGACTGTTAAATTTGAAAATTTTAGTGCAAAAAATAAACTAAGACAATTATTCAAAGGCGTGATTTTTGAAACGTTAAGAAAAATGTACCTTTTGACTGAAAGCAATTTGAGGCATATAGTTTTAATATAGTTCTAATAAAGTTAAATGATTCTTCAAATCAATCTATAAAGGACCAATGAAAAAAGATATGCTTTTAAATAATAGTTTTTCGATAATTTAAAAAAGTGAGGCACGTTGCATAGTGGACATACGTATGTTGCGAAGTGGACATTATTTCACAAACTTCTGTTTTTTTAGACTTCGAGGCGCTCTGTAAATTGTTTGGTTCATTGAAACGATTTTAATATTGATTAGAATAGGCTGTGAAATACATCATGTACATTATTATGTGCTGCTTATGATCTTTTTCTGTGAAATTCAAGTTTTTGTGCCAATTGTCCACTTCGCAACGCACTGTCCCCTATGCAACGAAATGTGTCCACTGTGCAACGATATTTGTCCACTTCGCAACGAAACGTTTCACAGTGGACCGTTGCAAAGTGGACATATTTACACATAAGTCAACTTTTTGTTTTATTTGAATGCCATACTAATACATTTTTTCTTAATTTGGTCAGATCCGTTGGTTTTCTTTATAAATATCGAAGAATTTGGTGCCTTTCTACTCAAATTCCTAAAAAAAATACCCGTTGCGAAGTGGACAAAACCAAAAATATTATAGTGAAAGGTCATACTAACTGCCTTCAAACATACACAAAAACAGCACCATCGATTATGTTTTTGCCGCCATATAAATTTTAGTGGCGTTAGTTATAACGAAAAATAAAAATATTAAAATCAAGATACATGAAAGATTTGATTTTCATCAATTATTGTTGATGTTGCGAAGTGGACATGTTTTTCATGGACACACACTTAATTGCTTATAACAACGTTTAAGGAGAGACTAGGTTAAAGTAAAGACGTTTGTTTTAAACTTTGAATGTAAGTCAGCATATATCCAACATTAAATACTTTAAAAATTGATCAAAATTTGTTGGAATTATAAAGAGTTGACTGAAATTATTCATATGGACACGATCTTGGAGGATATTTTGTGTCATTTTGTTTCAATTTTTAAGATTTTCTGATTACATATTGAACTTTACCTTATTGCTTTCCCCAACTTAAAAGTACAATGAAAACAATGACACTTAGAAATATACGCAAAATCTAATTTTAACATCACTGTACATCGTGGACACAAAATTGGACATTTTTTGAAGTCCGCCCAGATATTCTATTAAAACCAAAGTTTGAATGGTAAAAGTTATCAAATGCATGAGCAATTAGGGTTACAAGGAGGCAAAAAGTGGATGCTCGGTCACTCATTTCCTATTGATGTATGACATTTGTGAAAAGTATACATTATCATATATGCAACATCTGAAATTTCCACCAGCACGAAAAAGTACCCCCGTGAAGGTTGTGAATTTGTTTCAGAATAAAAACTTTAATATTTTGATAGAAAACTTTGTGAAACACAATATTTTTTGTCTCTAAAAACACTAACAAAGTTAACATTGATGTTTTAGCTCCATTTTTGAAAAAATCTTATGGTATTGAATAACATATTGAAGCAGTAAATTGTAAGTCGTAGAAATTATTTAAATGACTATTAAAGGGAGACAACCCCAGTTGAAAGCAAGGAAGTAAAAGAGGTGTGTCAAGGATCTCTCAGGTTTGTTTAAGTCTTTCATGTCTTTATACATGCATTTCAAAAATACTTTTACATATTAAAACAATTAAATCTTTTGTTGTTGTACGTTATTACTTACAATTGGTATACAAATAGTGCAAGTTGTTTATTTATTGACGTAGTCGGTGATGGATCTTGGCTGGGTTTACCATAGGCGAGACCACAGAGCCTTTATTACTTTATTATTCGAGTCGATGTGCCTTTAATGCGAATCATAATAAAACACAGGAGAAAAACTACTTATCCCCCCCCCCCGGCCCCTTTTTTCAACCTTTCCGATTCAAATCTTAAGAATGTCTACAAATCTAATTTCATATTATAATCTTTACCACAAGCAGTACGTGGCGGATCCAGAAATTCTGAAAAAAGGGGGGCCCGCTTTGGTAAAGGTCAAAAGGGGGAGCGGGCCCCCAGCCCCCCACCCCCACCTGGATCCGCCTATGACAAGGCATTGCCCCCCTCTATCAATACTTGAGAGTCATTGAATGTTTGGTACGAAAAAAAAACACACACACTTGGGAAATACTATTTTCACACACCCCCGGCCCCCTACCTTTTACTTAGGTTTTCTTTTATCAAATCATTCATCCCATACCGTTTCCAAACAGTACTTGTGACCGATATGATATTCCTTTCTCTTATTATCATCCGGTTTAACTACCTCCCAGCCAGTTGTGAAAAAATATTTCTTTTCTCTAGAGAATTTTTAGTTCTCATTAATTGATTGGTCAATTTTACAGTAGGCGTGGCCATTGCGACCGAAAACTGCAGGCGATAAATATAGTTCCTTTAGACAGTCACAATATATTTTAGTTTACTTTTGATATTTTCTGACACAACTGTTATTATTAAGTTATTATTATATTATTATAAATTATGTTTATGAATATCATCAAAACCAAAATGATCAGATTAATTTTATTAATTTAAAACTCTTGGTAAAGCGTAATTATATACTGACCAAATCAAAGGTGAGGAGAATTTCAAGTTTAACCAAAATGAATCTCCTTTCTATTTGGTTTTCCGGAAAATTAGAGAAACAGCGTCTTACATCATTTCTCGTGGATTATCAGATTTCTCAATCTCGATACTTAAATGACAGAATTTTAAGCTCTCGACAGAGTCTCGAGCTTAAAATTCCATTAAACTATCTTGATTGAGAAATCTGATAATCCACTTAAAACAATGTAAGAAGCTACATTTCCAAAACACCCAAATTTATATCCATGCATTGTGTGTCGGACTCAAAATCGGGCTCTTTTGAGGCAGTTTTGTAAAATTGGACAATCGCATGGATTTGAAAAAGGAAGTACTATGGATTTCACCAGTACTTGTAATGTAGATCGAAAGTAAAAACTTCATAATATTCATTTGCGATTTCCCTAAGATTTCGAGACTTTTCCTTGACGCAATGCTTTTCATACCCATAAGATTTTTGGATTTAAAACTTAATATTTTTAGATTATATCACGAATAAACCATCAAATCTGTAAACAGCTCAAAAATCGCACCAAAACACTCTTAAACTGAGCGCTTCAATTTGAGCCGGTTGCTCCATTACGTTAAATGGAACCCAAATAAAACCCTCTGGAGTAGGCGTGCATACTAGAACTAAAATACCCGGACGAGTGTTGAGCCTTTAATTTTTTAATTAATAACTAATACTTGCATGTTTGTGGAATTTAGAAAATAAAAAATAAATAAAATCCAAAAGAACAATTAAGTGCAAGTAGAACATATCGAGAGCAGTATGCTAGTTTCCCTTTTAAATATTTTTCTTTCATATTTTAGGACACTTAAATAAAAAATGGCTTTCAAAAGTACCAATGAAGTGATTCTAATACTGACACCGAGGCTTTCCCTTTCCTTGACGACTTTTTAGTACTAGTTCACTCCCATTACTTGCTGATTGAAGTTGAGTTGATAAGTGTATGGTTTACGTCTTTTTTTTTCTCTGCAGCGCGAATGCATTATGCACAATTGCTGTGCTGGTGTCAACAAACTTACAGTACAAAATTCCATGTGGTCCTTGCACTCAAAATCAATCCTTGCACAATAATTTCCAATAATAAAATTTCACATATCACAAATAATTCGTTATCCAAGAACCTGTTAGACTAGAGCGTCATGTTAGGCACAAAATTTGCTAACACAGGGTCATGTTGCTCCTCTTTACCAAAGAAATTTTATGTCATCATGTGCTTGTACACAAATATGGGATTTCTATGTCTTGTATGTTCGTTTGACATAGTGATTATTTTTTTTTGTTTCTCCTTCACCGAATTTGACATGCTGATTTGGCAACATGATGGATATGTGGCAACAAGCAGGAAACGCATAACCCTTCCGGAGCATTGTTACGACTCAAGTTTGCGTTTGCTGATCGCTCATCGGTTGTTTTTTAAGTATTTTTTGTGTTATCTGTTTCATCGTGATATTCTTGTTCGTGTTTACTGGCTTTGTTTTGTCTTTCCGGACTTTTTCTCATTGGTTCGTCATTGCATCGTTTATAAAAAAAAAACCATGCGCTTTATGATTTGCTGTAAAACCTTGAGATTTATAGGTTCTTACATAAGTTCTTGGAAAAGACCGGCTGATCTTTCACGAGTGATAGAATTTTTCAGTCTTTTTGCAAGTGGAGCGCAGCGGAACGAGTCAAAAGACCCAAAAAATTCTATCACGAGTGAAAGATCATTGCCGGTTTTCCAAGGACGCGTGAAAGTACCTATTTCTTCCGTAAAAAGCATTTTTTTATATTCTGAAACCTTAGGTTAATTCATTCTAAAAACCGAAAGTTTAAAGTAACATTGCATTTCATTGGTCGACATCATCGATCAATATCAGTACCGACGGTTATAATTGGTTAATTGACCAGTGTGAGATCGCTGCACGGGTTCGCATCTCAACCTGGTCATCTCACACTGAAAAGAGTCATTTACGGAAGAAACTTCTTTCTTTTTATGTCTGCATACAATATGAATTATTAGTATTAGCGAGGTCTGGTTTTAAAAGTTTTTGGGAATTCAACATGATGTCATTTTATATTCGTTTGATCGATCATTGTTAAATTGATGTAAAATAAATCACAATCACGATGGAGTGGTGAAACTGCAAACAATAGTCCATACATATATGTCTTGACTGTGTGAGTGAGTTGGTGTTGTATGCCCCTGCAACGCTGTATATGAAAACGGTGAACATGAAAAGGATGATAAAATGAACATGAAACGATGCTTAGAAATGTGGGGCGGGCGAAGAAAAAAAAAGGAACAATAAATTTAAGAGAACACAGGAAAGGGGAGAAAAGTGGTTAGGTGCGAAAATTTTAGCTAATGTGGTGCACTGCTTGGCTGTTCACAAAGGGGTCTTTCACGTTCATGAAGCGTGGCACTCTCAACACTGGTTGGTCCAATATGATCAGCGATCTTAACTAACTATAACGTACTGCTTATTATTTAAGACTTTAAAATGACTGTTCTAAGTTAGAATTTTATTGTTTTGTATATATTCCCTCTTTTAATACTGTACAATTTACTTTCAGATGGCGACCAACGACACAAAAACTTGCAAACCTTGTTCAAGAAGAGGTTTAACAGTTGTACCCGCTAGGTTTTGTACCGACTGCGACGAAGCCCAATGATCAGCCTGTACGGAAGTCCACGATTCCTTTAAAGCATTTGAAAACCATCATACAGTATCTTTAGAAGTATGTTTTAATTTACGAGTTGACAGAAACTGTAATAACCATGCCGACATGCTCCTTGATTTCTTTTGCACTGCGCATGACCGTTTATGCTGTCGACAATGCATTGCGTCTGAGCATAGATCATGTGACCAGGTCCTTCCGATAGAAGTTGCATCAAAGAATGTCAGGAAATCGGTCTTGTTCGGTAACGTTCGGGAAGACGTTCGAGAGATAACTGATATGTTCACGGGGCTTCTAAGCCAAAGAACAGAGAGCAAAGCGACAATCGGAGATATGAAACAAAATATCCTTTCAGAAACTGATAGATTAAAAGATGATGCCTTGACCAAAATTATGAGCATGCACACGAAAATCCGAGATGAAGTCGAGTCCGTTTTTGAAAAGCTTAAAGATGATGAAAAATATGAAAACAATACTATCGAAAAAGTAAGAAAAACTGTCGACAGTTTTAAAGACAAACTAGCTCTTATGGAGGAACATGGGTCTGACATTCAGCTTTTCTCGTTTCTATATAAAGAAGCTTCATCTGTGTCAAGTAGCACAAAAAATCTCCAAGATATTATGTCTTCACAGATATATCCTGACGTCAAGTTTGAAGCCGCCGATCTCTTTTCTGGTGTTTCTTCTATGGGAAAACTTCAAGTGGTTGACAGAGAGTTGAGTACTGCTTTAAAACCGTTAAGGCTGAAATCCGCTCAAGACTTGATGATAAGCAGAAAGAGTCCAACGAAATTTCAGTTAGAAAGGAAACTAAAACTACCGGGACGTTGTACTGGAATAGATATCTTGAAAGATGGCAGATTGGTTTTGAGTTATAGGGATGGCACTTACCTTTTACTGATTCGTGCAGATGGTCAAAGTCAAGACGGTAAAATTGAACTTGGAGGTAATCCATGGGGAGTTGCCGTCCACCCGGAGACTGATGATGTTTACGTTACTCTTCCCAGACGTAACCAAGTAAAGGTTGTAAATGTACAATCTAAAGCCGTTCGTAAAATCAGTGTCCCTGGATCGGTTTATGGAATAGTATTGATGAATGACAAAATGGCACTTGGGGGTCGTGGGAAGCTATACATTTGCAATTTGGATGGAACTAACGTATCAACGTTCAATGTTGGTTCACGTTCACTGTACTCTATCAAATTGATGAAAAACTCTACTAGAAATGTTGAAGAATTTTTTATTTGTGAAGCAGATTCCAACAAAGTTCACAGAGTAACAACAGCAGGTAAAACATTGCAAAGTCAGACATCTGAACACGGTGGTCCAATTGACAGTGCTATAGGTCTGGAGGATGATATTTATGTCGTTTGCTGGCGTGGAAACAAAGTCTTACGCATAGATAAGGAATGTAAATGGAAGGAAGTTCCACTAGAAACTGACGTTCTCAAACAACCATGTTCAATTGCATTTAACAAGACCCATTCTAAAATGTACATTGCAAATAGATATCCAACAACTGAACTGTTAGTGCTTTCTTGTTCATGAAATATTCAGACTTGAGTTGGCAGGATGACATTAAAATGTAGATAATGTCCATCTCTAACAAAAAATATGTAAAAAAAAACCAACTGTTTGTGTTAAAAAAAAGGAGATTTTTTTAACAATAGATAAGTGTTACTTCTTTTAACATAGTGGAAAATCAGCATATGTTATTTTAACGGAATCTGAATGATGAGTTACAAATATATATGAGAAAATGTTATATTTACTATAAAATTACCGATGATTTCAACATTTTGATTGTTCGCATTGTACCTTTTTGCCTTTTTAGCTCACCTGGACCGAAGGTCCATGTGAGCTATTACCATCACTTGGCGTCCGTCGTCGTCGTCTGTCGTCGTCGTCTGTCGTCTGTCGTCGTCTGTCGTCGTCGTCTGTTAACAATTTTTCAAAAATCTTCTCCTCTGAAACTACTTAACAGAATTTAATGAAACTTGGTATGAATGATCCTTAGGGTGTCCTGCACCAAACTTGTTTTTCAATTTTTGATCCGTCAAAAAACATGGCCACTGTTACTAAAAATAGACCAGGGTGGTCAGACTACTGTTTTTGGCTTGTAAATCAAAAAGTATAAGAGATAGATGAAATCTGATGCCACGCTACTGCTTCAGCATCAAAAGTTCTACAAAAGTCTCCGTTTGGTCGAAGTTGTCAAATGATCCCTTATAGGAGTTACAGCCCCTTAAAGGCGAAAAATAGCGTTTTTGCATGTTTTTGGCCTATAGAATGAAAACTATTGTAAATAGAGAAAAGCTGTTGCTTGCTTAAATGTACAGTTCATTTAGCTTTACAAAAGTCTCCATAGGGTCGAAGTTGTCAGATGACCCCTTATAGGGGTTAAAGCCCCTTAAAGGCAAAAAATAGTGTTTTTGGTCTATAGAATGAAAACTATTGCAAATAGAGAAAAGCTGTTGCTTGCTTAAATGTTCAGCTCATTTAGCTCTACAAAAGTCTCCGTAAGGTCAAAGTTGTCAGATGATCCCTAATAGGGGTTACAGCCCCTTAAAGGTGAAAAATAGTGTTTTTGCATGTTTTTGGCCTATAGAATGAAAACTATTGTAGATAGAGAAAAGCTGTTGCTTGCTTAAATGTTCAGCTCATTTAGCTCTACAAAAGTCTTCATAAGGTCAAAGTTGTCAGATGACCCCTTATAGGGGTTACAGCCCCTTAAAGGCGATAAATAGTGTTTTTGTCCTATAGAATAAAAACTATTGCAGATAGAGAAAACCCGTTGCATGCTAAAATGTTCAGCTCATTTAGCTCTACAAAAGTCTTCATGGGGGTTGAAGTTGGCAGATGACCCTTTATAGGGGTTTAAGCCCCTTAAAGCCTTAAAGGTGAAAAATAGTGTTTTTGCATGTTTTTGGCTTATAGAATGAAAACTATTGTAGATATAGAGAAAAGTTGTTGCTTGCTTAAATGTTCAGCTCATTTAGCTCTACAAAAGTCTCCATAAGGTCAAAGTTGTCAGATGACCCCTTATAGGGGTTACAGCCCCTTAAAGGCAAAAATAGTGTTTTTGGCTTAAAGAATGAAAACTATTGCAGATAGAGAAAAGCTGTTGCTTGCTTAAATGTTCAGCTCATTTAGCTCTACAAAAGTCTACATAGGGTTGAAGTTGTCTGATAACCCCTTATAGGGGTTACAGCCCCTTAGTGTTTTTTGATTATTTAGAATGAAAGCAATTGCAAATAGAGAAAAGATTTTTCATGCTTATAAACATTCAGCTCATTTAGCTATACAAAAGTCTTCATAGGGTTGACATCAAGACCAGGTGAGCGATTCAGGCTCCTGGGAGCCTCTTGTTTAATTGATATTTGTTTCTTATTTTTGTATGGGTTTTTTTTTTGTGTGGGTTTTTATCTAGTAGGTGGAATGGGTACTTTTAAAATAATCTGTTTCTTTTTTTTAATTTATAGATTTTGCTGAATCATGTGAATTGAAATGAACAATACAGAATACTTGCCCCTGAAAGTTTGTTCTTAATAGTTTAATAAAGCAATCGAAAATCAAGAATCCAATGCGCCATTTACCGGTATATATCACATTTTTAGAGGTTTATTGTGCGCCGGTTTTCGGAACTTATTTGTGCCAATCTTTTAACAATCAATATGTTCCCTCATATTTTATTGATAATTAGTTTTGCTTTTTTTAAACGTTGTTCGATAGAAAATCTCCTGTAGCACAATTTTTTTTTACTGAATAATAAAGGTACATTTGTTGTAATAACAAAATTACCAAACTTGAAATTTTACGGAAGACATCATGCACTTATAGACAAATATGGGATTTTGATCTCTCAGATGAGTGCAGATGTTGGTTTGTCATAGAGTTTTGTTTTGTCTTCCTTTACCGGTTATGACACGCTGAATGGACTACTGGCAACGCGACGGGTGTGCTATAGCAAGCAGGAACTGCTTACTCTTCCGGAGCACTTGAGTTCACTCTTGTTTCGACTGGAGTTCGCGTTGTCGATTGATATTCAGTTATTTTGTGTTTCAATGTTTTACATGTTGTCTGTTTTTGTCCCGTTCTTGTTGGTGTTTACTGGTTTTGTATCAGCCCTTTCGGACTTTTGACATTCGGATACCCCATTGGTACCTCTGCTTCTTGGAGAATCAATCTTAAATGTCTATATGACGAGACAAAACAAGGAAGACATACCGGAAAAATTGAAGACCGCTATGGTCCTGACTTGGTACAGGCATTTCAAAAGAAATGGTGGGTTAAACCAGGCCTTTAAGGCGCGCCAAACCTCCCTTTTATTGCGATCTTTGGGTCCGGTAATACACAAAACACAACAGGTTTGTGATGACATATCAGGGAAGCTAAGGTGATTATCTCAGTACATCAACCAGCCTAACACTAATCAAAGCAAGAACTTAAAAGTATGTGATGCTATTACCATGATTACATATATTACTACTGCATGGTAAGATAATATTAACCCTTTTGGTCAAATATGTCCTCATCGGCTCACTGCGGGAAGGGCGTACATGTCCCCTTTACAAAATTTTGAAGGTGTGTTTTCTTCGATGTATCAGTTATTTGTTATACGAAATGATGCATTGTTTTTGTAAAAATTTAAAAAATATTTGTTTTGCACTTGAAAAAAAATGAAACATCTTCACATTATTGAATTGTGGGTTTCCTTTTTTGGACACTAGTGCTGCCGCTGAGGAAAAGAACAGTGAAATTAGATGAAGCTTTTTCTGAAGTTAACTAAGGTAGCCAATACATGTCCATGCCGTTCCCTTTTTCAATTGAATATTTAGAGAGGACGCGATTAAGAGGTTATGAATGTCTATGATCTCATCTTGGTCAAATGAAAGCCGAATGTATGTAGCACAAGCGGGAGTATTACCATCAAAGCCTCATTATATATAGTTCTTTAATCAACCATTCGTATATATGATTTATATATAAAAAATATATTGATGGTAATGTAACTTTACTAAAATTCATTTTCGTTAATCTCCATGTGAGTGGCGCAATTGAATTCATAAAATATTTGCGCAAATGAGCTTACTTTTTCAAAAAAATTGTTGGCGCAAACACATATTCTATCAATATTTTGTTAGAGTCAATATGCGGTACGAAAAAAACCACAGTATTTTGTTTTCGTACCGCACATTGACTCTAACAAAATATCGATAGAGGGGAGCAAGTCCCTGTGTCGCAAATCATATATTGTCGCAATTAAGTTGTGGCACAAAAGGACGTCAACTTGGCGCAACTTGATATATCCCAAAGATTCATACCCGTATCAATTTCGTGGAAATTGACCTATTCATATACTTTAATTTTTAATTTGCTATACCCAAAAATATACTTAAATCCAAAACAATACATCCAAAGGTATTCATATAGAAATGGAGAAAGAACCTATTCCAGTCGCACATCCATATATACCAATATTTAGGAAGGTACAGAACATAAAAAGTCATTTCCTTCAATTATTTTGTCAATATTTTCAGTCCAGGCACTTACTATTTGTTGTAATATTACTACGGCACGTAATATTACAACAAATGATAATATTATTGCAGGGAATAATATAAGGCTTAAATTACAATATTTTGTAATTTTTTATATTATTGTGTTTTGTAATATAGCGTTGGTAAATTACAGTATACAATAATATAAGGAAATCTTTGCTAAAAACAATCTTCGACCTCTTTTTAAATGAATGTTTTAAGATTTTTTTAAAGACTTAAGTGTGTTCAACAATACTACCAGCAAGAGAAAATTTTCATTTTAAAGGAACACACAAAATTTTTCGAATACATGGTGAAATATCACAATTTTCGTCTTTAACCTCAAACTATTTTTTTTTAAATCGTTTGTGTCCCTTCGGGCTAAGCTTCGACGAACTATTAATCATTTATCTTTCTAAAAAAGTATAACATATCATTGTACATATCACCACGTTTTCATGAAAATTACTTAAACACTAAGTGGTGTGTCCATTTAGGGGAGACAAACAGTGTTGTCTTGAATGATAAATATCGGTTATCTCCCCTATGTTATACGTTGAATGATTCGACTTTTTTTCTCAATATAATTTCTCTGCAAAGAAACAGTTAAAAAATTGAGACATTTTCCGCTAAAAAAAATTTACTACTTTTATTATTTATATTATTGTTTTTAAAATGGTATCAATGACGGTCGACACGCGATCATTACATGTATGCATAAGGTACATATGGGAAATGGCTTTATCATATGTACCCACATTCAAAAGTTGATCTATTTATCATGCTTGACCTCAAAAGTCAACCATGTCACTCAATAACTAAATAATAAAACAATGAATTTTGGAATAATAATACAGATAAATTGTATTAAACCATGTGCAGAAAAAACATCAATGCATGAAAAAGGATGATGTTAACTATATGTATTGTATTATAATACGTAATTCGGTTTTGTTAGGCTGTAATATATGTATATACATATTTCAAGGAAGAACCTATTATCAGAGGCATTTGAATCAAAATATTGAAAGGTCAAAAACAAAAAAGTATTGAACGAAAAGTACACAAACCCCAAAATGATCGAACAGAAAAGCCAAATCCAGCATCGATGATATCGATCATGTGCAGAACAATGTCAATATTTTTAAAAAATCTGAATTTTACAATCGGACATTTCAACGACAAAACAAGTATTAAAATTTATTGGTATATTGGATGATATAAATGTAATAAAATTAGCAAAGTTTTTAAGCGTAGAATGTTTTGAAAACCGTTTCTGGCTGATTGCCGAGCGGAATATATTTTCAATTCATTACCACAAAATTTGTGGCTTCTATACCATATGTATACTGCACAGAAGAAAACGGGAAGATTACTTATGTTGTGATAATATTGATAAAATACGATGGAACATAAAACTACTAACTATATAATATTTACATGTTATTATTACGTGATTAAACCAAAACTCTACTTTTACTACTATTATAATTTGCCGTACATGTACAGGAAAAATGCAAAACAAGAAAGAGATCAACGAAAATTGAGAGTAATAAAAATAAGAAAATTAATTTATTGCATGTAATCTTTAATTTCTTGGTTACTAACTATAAGTTACAAGTCCCTCTGTATTATTCATTCTCTTAATTAACCTGACTGAAACACATTCTAACTCCTGAAGCAATCAGTAAATTTGTACCTGCTAGAACAATTGTCTTTAATTGAGAAATAATTAAAAATAATATGTTTAAAAAGAAAGAGACTTGCAGCAAGTCTAAAACAATTACTATAAATCAAACTTATGAATAGTTTTGGCTGTACTCATTTTTCACGCATCAAAAACATCAGCAGGTTGTGATCGGCAATAAGTGTGCCATTTAACAGAATAGTAACATCAATGGAATCAAAACCACTAAGTTAATAAGAACCCTGCATCGAGGACGTGGAAGCCCAATTGTTTTCACTGAGTTCATCTGTCTGTCCGCTAGAACGCCAATGTTTCTATTCATATTATTATGAAATACCTACAATTAATTTTCTGTAGACCCCATCGATCTTATAGAAAACAAAAAGGTAAGGCGGGTCAGGCATGTCAGGAGATATGCACTTAAAAAGGTCACAGTTGCAGTATAATATGAATCGCCCTAATTTTCCACATGGTAATTATTTAACTTCATTTATTATATAGATATAGATGAAATATCGTGATTTCCGATTTAAATAAATTTCTAGATTTTCACGGAGTTAATTACAGGATTTATCTAACTCGCGTGCAAATTTATCTAACCCTCGAGAAGTTTCCCGCGAAAAACACGTAACATAAATTAGTGCGCAATACACAATTCATCAATCAATTACTTCTTTCGTTTTCATTATTTTGATGATCTATAAGTCACGTTTTTTTTAATTATCTATATAATAAAAAGTATAACTAATGAGGGGTGGCGAATATCAATGTTAATGTCACTCGTGTCGAATAACGCTAGGGGATTCAACTCGTGCGCGGAAATTCCGCGCACTTGTTGAATCCTGGTGTTATTCGAGACTCGTGTCGAACACTTGTTGAATCCTGGCGTTATTCGAGACTCGTGTCGAAAACCGCTAGGGGATTCAACTCGTGCGCGTGTTTTTTTCTCGACTAAATGAAAATGGGCTATCACTGCACCCGTTTTCTAATAATTGTCGCATTATATCCCTTAGTATATATTTGTGACAGATCTAATCTTATGTTTTTAATTATGTCTTTGCTTCTCGTTTCTCTACATCTTGTCACACACCCTATTTTTGCATTTCTGATATCCTTTTTAAATATATTCGTATAAGGCACGGACCATTTGATTTTCTGATTTTCCTGGGGGGGGGGGGGGAGGCTGGGATTTTTCCTCGAGCCGGAAATATTTTTTTCCCGCTTTGCGGGCGGGATATTTTTTTCTCATACATGCTGAGCAAGAATTTTTTTTGGGAAAATCTATTTATTTCAGAATGGCCGAATTCAAGGTCAGATTATTTTTTTCAGCCCAGGTCTGGGCAAAATTATTTTTTTTTCAGTGAAAATCCGGGCCATGAATTTTTTTTTCAAAAAATCCCAGGCCATCAAATAGTCCTTGCCTAAAATCGACGTCGCATTCGTCATTTCATATATATACATTTATGAGGGCTTTTTAAATGACTTTGCATGTGTATTCTTAAATATAAACACTCATATCTGTTTGTATAACACAAAGCCCTTAATTACAAATAGAGAAGAATAAACTTATTTAATCATCAATATATATTTAATTGTCAATATAAAAATAGACCAAGACCCCCTTCTGAATTCGAATCAAGTCTGGACAAATATCTTTAATGTAGTAAGAATCAGGCAATAACTAGTGCATGCATTCCGCTCAACTTTAAAATCTGCGATTATCACAGCGGTCGTTTTATTACGTTCCTGAGATAACTGAGATCGCTGATTTGCATATTTTGTAAAAAAAATCTGTTGATAAAAATATATCATTTGCATGTTGTCCAGTCTGTGTTTTTCTATCTGTCAGACATAATTCTCACGCCGCTACAGTTACAAACTTCCGTGATATAAAGTATTGTACCAGATGGTAATATACTTTTGTTGTGAAGAGAATTGTAATAATTGCGATAAAATATTGAGGTTAACTACACATTTATTAAGCGGCTATTGCATGTATTTAATGCATATTTCTGAACAATGTCATATAATTTTTGTAGCATGTAGTAAGCATATTTATTTCATCTAAGAAATTTTCCATTATGCCCCAGTCACTCATTCAGGGATTTAAAGCCGGATCAGCTATGGAAACGATCCGGCTCGCTATACTTTGGGTTTTTTGTTCTGAACTTCAGATCTAGACAGCTATTGATCAGCTATTGAGACTCTTTTTTAAGGATTATACGTAAGCTGTATGAGAATTCTAATATCTTTAATATCTTAAATATATATGGTCACAACTGGTACTCTTTTTTTACGAAAATACGATCAAGTTGGAATTGGGTAAAAGAGAGGTTGCACATTGACTCTCTGTGTTTTAATGTAACCTCATCTCATTAATGATTTAATGATAACATGCCCGTTCGAGAGGTTCGAACGAACCCCCGAACCCCCATCCCCGCCCCTTTTGGACAAAAAAAATGAAAATATAGGTAAGAACAATATAAAATTTGGTTACACCCTATTCAAGTAAGGACTATTTTGCAAAACCAACCCTCGATTGACCCCCGCCCTGAAAAAATTTGGTTACGGGTACGGATACACTCTCTCAATATTCAATACTTACTGACACGTAATGTATATATTTATAGATGGACAGGAATTTGCACAAAAAAGCCTTAGCAATGATTTATTACATAAAAATTATTTTTAAAATCGAAAGCAAGCGCTTTTAGAGCGACAAACTACGCGCAGTTGCGGAAAGTTGAACGAATTGAATAACTTATATCAAAGAACATTTAAAATATTTAATTCAAATGATATGCACAGCAATGAAAAGCACATACATTAAACATGATGGGAGCTCTGGTTAGGAAATAAAAATCCAATTTATTTTTACAAAGCACTAAAGCTAGTTTACTATTATGGTAATACATGTAGCGATGATACTTTAAATTTTGTTGGGTCTTGAAATAAAGTCCTGTGCGGGGCCCGAGAGGCGGATAGGCCCACAGCAGAGCCTAGCTTGTCGTAAAAGGCGACTAAGGGTCTTGGTATTCTGAAGCCGGGTAAGTGCTCAGCCAACAGAGCGACCAAGTGTGTACCCTATAGGTGGCTGAATACGGTGGCTCTCGTCCGCGGGGTTTGTCAGGTCTAAAATACGGAAACCCTGACCGTCGACCATAGTGGGTAAACGTGTGCGGAGAATGCCACGCTTCTTGCACTTTGAAGATCCCTTTGTGGACCACCAAGTAAGTGCACCACCTAGGCTAAATTTTCCGTCCCTACCCATCTCTCGCCTTTTCCTGTGGTTCTTCCAAATTTACTGTTCTTTGTATCCCACCCCATTCCTATCATTTCATGTTCATTTTATCATCCCTTTTCATGTTCATCGCCTTTAAATAACTTATATAGCATTGAAAGGGCGTAATACACCAACCCTCTCACTCACTCACTGTTTAAAATTAAACACTTTAGAGTGTTTACAAAAGTTGTAAAAAAATGCAGGTTTTCTACAAAAATCAAAACCAACTCATTTCATAGGCTTGTACATGTTGTATCGAAGTTAGAATACATGATCCATATGGATGCAGGTTTAACATGTTCACCCTGTAAGCATTCAAGTTTTTAATATAAGAGAGAATTTCATTCAAGAGACCTGCCTTGGACAAAATTTAAAGTTAAAAACAAGCGTTTTGTTGATTTGCAACAATTGCAGTATTGGATCTGGACAAAACTGCATGATTTTCTCTGAGACATGCACGTAAGAAAATACTCAGAAAACGGTGTGCAAAGATTAAGACTTATAAAACAATGTTCATTATATTTCACAGTAACGGTAACAAATTATCAATTATTTACAAAAACATGCCGAAATAAAAAAAAGTTGCATTTTGTCACTACCATAACGTGCAACATGAACCGATAGATGGCGCTACAATTAATCATTTTTGCCCAGAATTTTTTTTCAAAGGTGTCGCGACAAGATATTATTTCTCCAATATTAGCATTATTTATATGACGGAATTCCTTCAGTCTACAGTATATTTTTTTTCTTCATTGCTGCCAAAATATTTTTTCATCAAAAATCAGATCAAGAACATTTTTAGAAAGAATAACCAAGACCTCTCACTTCTGGTTGAATTGTCGGACCCTAAGGTCGGCCAGGTCAAATTATCGTTTTATTTTAATTTTAATACCCGAGGTATATGGTTTGTTCCGTCCGTCCGTTTGTCCGTGCTTCTTGCCTTTCCCCCTTAATTCCCTCATACTTTTTGTACTCTTTACTAAAATAATTATTTCTGTGTTCGATACGATTATTTAAACTGCAAACTAATCAAACCGAATCCTCACTTGTTTATTATTTTTCCCGGACACAGCATTATCTTTGTAAATGCCTTCTAAAAACGAATGTAATGTGAATCTTGGTATGTTTTGTTCATCTTTTCGACAGACAGAAACCGAACGAAAAGGAAAGTATAACATAATACCTCGCCACTTCGTGTGGCGAGGTATAAAACACACACAATACGAACTAAATAGCAACCAACAACGCGAACTCGTTATGAGTGCCCCGGGAGAGTAAGCAATTCCTGCTTGTTGCAACTTCTTTACATATACGAATTATTTTTATGGGGATAAATAAAAAAAAATATAAAATCATACTGTCGATGTCAGGCTTGTCAGACCAAATGATTATTTTCTTTTCAATTTTATAACCATTGACGTGTGCTATGGTTTCTCCCGTCCTTTTTTGTCCACCCGTCTGTTCGTGCTTCCTTCCTTTTTGGTGTCTGTCCGTCTGACCGTACTTCCTGATTATTCCGTCCGTCAAACGTTTTGTATACTACTCCTTCCAAACGCTTGATGAATATTCTTCATATTTTTGAGAACCTTTCTTATACAACATAGATTTGCGCATACTATTTAATTTTTGGTGTTTATGGGGATTTCTTAAAGCCACTTACAGACGTAAGCCATTGACATATTAGTTGTTCATATGCTGTACTGGAACCTTTAAACCTCTAACGCATCAGAGACTATCATCACATAAACCCAAAGGTTACTCCTTCTCAAAGCTTTTATATTTGTCTTCACAATTGCATGTATTTTGCAAAAATAGGAAACCTTTTCCTTTGTCTTTTAGAAGTGAGACGTCCACAAATGCCATACCATTTATTTAAAAAGGAAATTCCAAAATGTAATAAAATAATAGTTACCTACTAACCCAACTTCTTTCTCGTCTTTCTTACATTATAAACTAAAAGCCATATGATGCTGGCTGACAATATGGTTGTTGGAAACCCGATTCCCATTTGGCAAAATTAAGTACTCTGATTAAAGCTACACCGTGCGCTCGTAGACAAATATGGGATTTATACTTAAGTTACCAATACCGTGGTTTCATTATTATTCGTGGGGGTATCATTTTCCGTGGTTTTCATAAGTGGGCTTTACCCACGAGAATTAATGCCCTACAAAAAGAAAGTTAACATTGATCTGTATGCTGTGGACAGTTTTCAAAACCACGACTTTAAGAATCCACGAATTAATCCTTTTTCATCAAACCACGAAAATTTGTACCCAATCCACAGTATTTGACATGTTGAAATAGCAGCAACGCTACGAGTGTGTTGCAACAAGCAACCATCATTCTGAGGCACACAATGCAAGTTCACCCTCGTTATGACCTCAGTTGTTGATTATTGTAGAGTTGGTTTTTTCGTGCTTTTATGTAATTTGCTGTTTCATGATGTTCTCGTAAAATTAACTGAATTTGTCTTTGCACATTGGCACCTCTCCTTTTTTCAGTTTTTTTTTCATCCCCTTGTGGTCGTTCGGTTATAATGCGGAAAACCTGACAGCAAACCATAGTGAACGAGCGTGTGTGGAGAGTGTCACGCTTCATGCACGTAAATGATCCTCTTGTGGATAGCGAATTAGTGCACCACATGGGCTTAATTATCCGCCCCTACTCACCTCTCCCCTTTTTCCATAGCCTTAAAAATTTGAAGTTCATTTGTTTCCCAATCAACCCCATTTTTAAACTCCCAGTCTGTGTATGCTCAACCAGCATTGTATTTAAGACGGAAAAGGGTCTTTTATGTAAAACTGGATAAGGGTTGGTTATAGGTAGTTAGTTAGTTATTGCTAATGGGGACACAGGCCAATCAGGTAGGAGAGGTTTGACTGCCACTTGAAAAAGAAGTGATGGGTAGGGACGGGAAATTTATATTAGCCTCCTGCATGGGGATCCTACGGGTCCTACTCTTAGTTAGTTACTTAGTTAGTTATTTCTTAACTAGCTCCCAAGCAGCACGATTTTGGCTATGCACATGAAAGTGGTGATACAGTGAACATGAAATGATGATGAAGTGGAGGAAATGGGGACACAAGGCCAGAGTTTTGACTGCCACTGGAAAAAGGAGTGATGAGTAGGGACGGGAAATTATGGGGATCCTACGGGTCCTACTCTTACCAAGACCTGCAGCAGGGTTCTTTTAACGTGCAAGGAACGTGACATTTTTCCAAAATAGTGCACCACTATGGTTTGCGGTCAGGTTTTCCGCATTATAGGCTGACGACCCCGGCATTTATTATGACAGGGCTGCCCCATTCCACCACCTGGGCCACACATCCCAGTAGAGTTAAGGGCAAAGCGGCCTGACCCGATGTCAGGTTTCTGAGCGCTCTTTAGTGGACTTTTACCGACAAGCATAGCGCTGCAGCGGGCCTATTCCCCACCCGGAACCCGCACGGATGGGTTGGTTATATCCAACTAAAGTAAGTGTTTATACTCTTGTGTAAGGGGTTTTCATTGTTAATCACCATAGGTAAGGATTCCAGAATGTGTGAAGTTTTGGCCGAGGGTTTCGTCACTTTCCATTGTGTTTATGGTTCATTGAGGGTACATTGGCCTGTTTTGTGAGTTGGTTCATTTTCTCTCTGGTTATTGGTCGTACATTGGTCCGATTTGGGTGATATACATTTATGAGTTTTGTGTCTTGGGTGGTTCTACACAATTCTGTTTGTTGTTGTCTTTTCCTGATTATGACTGAAATGCTGTCGACTGGGCATAAAACGAACAACACTCAATAAATCAACCCTTGTTAATATTTATCTACATTCCTTGCAGCATTTGCATTCCCTGTCACTTTATCTTGACCAAAATGTTCCATTAACTGGCATTAAAACTAGCCGATTTCTATATCGTTCGATCTATTTGGTTTACATTAAGAGTAGCTATTTTGCGGGCAGTT
Source organism: Arcuatula senhousia (assembly GCA_963971305.1). Taxonomy (NCBI): domain Eukaryota; kingdom Metazoa; phylum Mollusca; class Bivalvia; order Mytilida; family Mytilidae; genus Arcuatula; species Arcuatula senhousia. The sequence goes on along the minus strand of OZ020308.1, from coordinate 29,210,040 downwards.
GGGCATGCGGGTATGCGGGCATGTGGCTATATGAGGCTAATGAGGGGTGGCGAATATCAATTTTTATGTCACGAGTCTCGAATAACACCAGTATTCAACAAGCGCGCACGAGTTGAATCCCCTAGCGTGGGGGGGGGGGTGGAATTCCATTCTTGTCACAATTCATGTTCACATATATTTTTAGAGTTTCATGCATGTTTGATTATGTTACACCTTATTCCACATATCAATATTGTCTATTATTTCCAACTGTTTTGTGATATATACCATTTTTTATGTTTAATAAATCCAATAGACATCCCTAAGAATAGCAAACCAAACATACTTAAATAAACAAGAATATGTCCAAAAGACATTATGCCCCATATTGCAACATTTTTTTTTATTCCGCTATCACTAAAGCATCACTAGGTGCACCTACCACACCAATATGGTTGCTATGGCACTTGTCAGTAAGTGCATGGGAATGGACTTTAACCATTCTTCTGTAAGAGGTCATCCATGCGAAAAAAATAGGTCACATCTAGCATCCGAACCATGAATTGTGCTTAGCATCACTAGATGCACCTACCATGCCAATATGGTTGATGTGTCACTTGTCTGTAAGAGTTTGCTGAGAATTAGGTAGACAACCGGACAGTTAAACCAGTGAATTCTGTGGCAGTATAAAAATTATATAAGTTCCTCACATGCAGGCTGATATTTTTTTTTCAGAATTCAATCAATGTCATTCATTTTATTTCATTTTATTAACATATTTACGCATGCCCGCAGACCTGCATGCCCGCAGACGCGCATGCCCACAGACCTGCATGGCAACATGCCCGCAAATTAGTCGCTTTCGTTTACATTTGAAACATTTCAATCGGCTGCGATCAGTTGTTACATTTTCATACAATTTGATTCAATTGTACAGTAAAACATTAAAACCGAAATCTTCCCCTATAATTGAAATGATACCGCTCCTAATTTGATCACTTCTGCGAGGGGCGTAACATTTTTCAAAGATAGCTTGCGATCTGGTTCTCCGCATTATAACCTGACGACCCCGGTATCCACTTTGACAGGGCTTCTCCATTCAACCACATAGGGCACATATCCAAGCCGCTTTGTGGGCAAAGCGACCTGACACGATGTAAGGAATGTGTTAATGGGACACGGATGCCCCCGCCGGCCCCACACAGGAAGTTCAAGTAAAAGTCCGACAATTCCGAAAGTCGCTTTGGACGTACAGTGTGTCACACTGAACCATCCTATCAAGTATCAAGTCGTTCTCATCTACGGTTTCTGAGAAAGGTTTCACCGAAATTCGTACAAACATACGAACATATGTCTGTTCGTCCGTACCCCGAACAGGAAGAAGTCTTATAGGTCAGAAAGTCGCTAAGGATGTACAGTTTGTCATACTGAACATCATACAAGGATTCAAATCATTCTCGTTTACGGTATTTGATAAAAGCTTTGAAGAAGATTCGTACAGACATTTATGTCGGTTTGTCCGTACCCCAAACAAGATGTTGAAGTCTGACAGGTGAATTGGTCTTAAAGGACCTAGAGTGCGTCATATTGAATCACCCTACCACGTTTCAAATCATTCTATGTTTTGGCAAAAGCTTGAAGGAAATTTTCACGTAAATTTTCATCTCGACCCACTCCCAGACAGGAAGTAAAAATCCAACAGGACGGAAAGTCGCTTATGACGTACAGTTTGTCATACTGAGCAATCCTACAAAATTTTAAATCATTCTTCTGGGAAAAGTTTGACGGAAATTCGTACGGACAGACGGACATTTAGTAAACTTAATGACCCTGATGACATGTCGGCGGGCATAAAAAGCAGGATTCCAGATATCAGACAGAATAGAGAATTTTGACTGAATTAAAAGGAATTATAGTAAATTAAACAAAATGCGCGCATTAGCAAGCAAACTAAAAGAAATCGTTTGCATAAGTATACATAAAGACAAATATTGATTATGAAAATCGGTTCCTTTAAGACAGATTGGCTGTATATTTGTTAATCGAGTACATTCCGATTCAAATTATTGATTACATCTGTTTATCTATACTGATATCATTTTTTCGACAAAAAATAATCTATTTTATTCGTTGTTTTTTTTTCAATTTCTCTTTCAACTTTGACGAAAGAGCAAGGAACACAAAGTGATTTACAACAAACATGTATGTTTGAAACGCGAGAAGAACAAAAACCATCTGTAAAATAAATCACATATTTCATCTTTATAATCACGTAAAATAGTATCTTCTTGTGAAGCAGAAACCTTGGAATTATGTTTTTTTAAAAGTCAGGGAACTCCTCATGACAGATTTATGACTATAGTCAACCTAATCAACGTTCATCTAGTTCAAGGTTCTTCCACAAACACATGTAAATGAATCTGCACTGAAAGATTTTCAGCTTTTCCCGCTATTTTGTACAAAGGAAGACAACAGTTTTGTCGTATTGAGTTTTAAGTTCATCAAAATGTTATGTTTGACAATAAAAACCATTTAACATGTAACTTTATTCCAGTAAGATGAAATCATAAAGTTTTGGACATTTGATGCAAATGTTTTAAAGGCCGGACCATTTAACTTGAAAAGGGGGCTTGGTTTTTAGCTCACCTGACCCGAAGGGTCATGTGAGTTATTGCCATCACTTGGCGTCCGTCGTCGTCGTCCGTCGTCGTTAACTCTTCTTTGAAAATCTTCTCCTCTGAAACTACTGAATGGATTGCTTTGAAACTTTGCACACTTCATCTATGGGATGTTCTCTACAAAGATGCACAAATAATGACTGCCGACCAAAAAACTTGGCCGCTGTTGCTAAAAATAGAACAGGGAGGTCAGACTCTAGTTTTTGGCCTATAAATCAAAAAGTATAACAGATAGTAAAAATCTGAAGCAACGATCCTTCTTCAGAATCAAAAGCTCTACAAAAGTCCCCATTGGGTCGAAGTTTTCAGATGACCCTAATAGGGGTTATGGCCCTTTAAGGTCAAAAATAGCGTTTTGTCATGTTTTTGTCCTATAGAAATGAAAACTATTACAGATAGAGAAAAACTGTTGCTTGCTTAAATGTTCAGTTCCATCAAGCTCTACAAAAGTCTCCATTCGGTCAAAGTTGTCAGATGACCCCTTATAGGGGTTATGGCCCTTAACAGGTCAAAAATAACGTTTTCCCCTATATAATGAAAACTATTGCAGATAGAGAAAAGCTGCTGCTTGCTTAAATGTTCAGCTCATTGAGCTTTACAAAAGTCTTCATTGGGTCAAAGTTGTCAGATGACCCCTTATAAGGGTTATGGCCCTTAACAGATCAACAATATAGCGGTTTTCCCCTATAGAATAAAAATTATTGCAGATAGAGAAAAGCTGTTGCTTGCTTAACTGTTTAGCTCATTGCGCTTTATTTGGTCGAGGTTGTCAGATGACCCCTTATAGGGGCTACGTATTGCCCTTTAAAGACGAAAATAGCGTTTTGTCATGTATTTGGCCTATTGAATGAAAACTATAGCAGATAGAGAAATTCTGTTGCTTGCTTAAACCTTTTGATCCTGGAGCTTTACAAAAGTCTCCATTGGGTCGAGGTTATCAGATGACACCTTATAAGGGTTGTGGCCCTTAACAGATCAACAATATAGCGGTTTTCCCCTATAGAATGAAAATTATTGCAGATAGAGAAAAGCTGTTGCTTGCTTAACTGTTCAGTTCATTGAGCTTTACCAAAGTCCCCATTTGGTCGAAGTTGTCAGATGAACTCTTATAAGGGTTACGTATTGCCCTTTAAAGACGAAAATAGCGTTTTGTCATGTATTTGGCCTATTGAAAGAAAACTATAGCAAATAGAGAAATGCTGTTGCTTGCTTAAACCTTTAGATCCTAGAGCTTTATAAAAGTCTCCATTGGGTCGAGGTTGTCAGATGATCTCTTATAGGGGTTATGGCCCTTTAAAGATGTTAAATAGCATTTTTTCATGTTTTTGGTCTATAGAATGAAAACTGTTTCAGATAGAGAAAAGCTGTTGCTTGCTTAAACCCTCAGTTTATTCAGTTTTTCGAAGGCGTTACGTCACGGTAGAATCATATTTTCATTATTAGCATTATTTTATTCATTAGTATCATTATTTTATATGGCAGACATACTACTTCCTATCCTCTGCTGCCAAAATATTTTTTTCAGAACATTTCTTAGGAAAAAAGCGAAGGCCTTCTTTTCAAGCAAGAGTTAAATGGTTGGTCCCCATGATCAAATTTATTGGTTGTTGATTTTTATACAGAATAAGGATAGACATCGAGGGGTTGAGTGAGTTCTCGCAACACTTTATAGGTTATTTGAAGGCGATGAACATGAAAGGAAGATAAATGAACATGAAATGATCATGATATGGAATATGGGGTAGAGTGGGATACAAAGGCAACAACAAATTTTAAGAATCACAGGAAAAGGGGAAAAGGGGAAGGTAGGAACAGAAAACTTACCCTATGTGGTTCACTATTTGGCGGTCATCAAAGGGATTTTTTTACGTGCATGAAGCGTGGCACTCTCCACACACATTGGCCCACTTTGGTCAGAGGTCAGGGTTTCCGTATTATATACCTGACAACCCCCGCGGACGAGGGCCACCCTATTCTGCCACCTAGGGTACACATCTGGGTCGCTCTGTGGTCTGAGCACTGACCTGATTTCAGAATCCCAAGACCCTTAGTCGCCTCTTACGCTCTGCTGCGGGACTATTCGCCTCCCAGGTCACGCATAGGGCGGGATAGAAATCGAAAGCATATTTAATGCGTCAGCTATCATGCTTATTGAACGTCTAAATATTATTTCATGATAAAAAAGGAGTGACAACAAAATTACCGAACTGGGATGATCAATCTCATACGTCTAGGAAGAAAAGGCAAAGCCATACCAGAGAAATTGAAGATCGCAATGTTCCTGACTGGTACAGGCATTTCTAAAGAAATGGTGGTTTTAACTAGGTTTTATGCCCACAAACCCCCTTTTCCATTCCGTTAACATAAAACACAACAAATTGGAATACATAAGTGAATATCTTAGTACAAAAACTGGTGCTCATGACAATTTTAATGTTATTTTAATAAAATATCTAGTCGACACACTATATATGACTTTATATGTAAAACACTAGTGATACCCCACCCCCAAACATAACCTAAGAAGTCCGTTATCAGAAAGAAGATGATCTAGAAATCTTCAATCGCTATACATCATATGGTACTATAGGAATAAGCTTGCCTACATGTAAAATTTTAGATCTCCGAGACATGTATTTGCTTAGGAAACTGTGACGGAAATGTCTATGTGTAAAATCCTAAGTATTCGGTAAACAAGAAGTAGATGACATAGGAGCATAAAATAGGTATAAACTATATGATACTATAGGACAAAGCTTAAAGCTATATTCAAAATACCAGACCTCTATGTCATGTAGTTGCTAAGAAAGCGGTGACGGGAATTTGCATTCATGTACACTATGTATAAATGCCATAGTGTTCAATAAACAGAAAATAGATTACTTGGGGGCATTAAATCGGTATACAACATACAGTACTATAGAATAAAGCTATATGTAAAATATTGGACCTCTGGGTTATGTAATTGCGTATATATGTAGTATACTGTGACGGAAATTATGGTACAGACGTACGGACGATCGAATAAACGGATGAACGAACGGACAAAAGTTAAACAGTATAGCCCCTCTACATCTTCTTTAAAGAGAGGGTATAATAATGCATGCTCACGTGAGAAAGCAAAGGTATGCAACACATCGACACAAATTTATGTATAGGGAGACAATTCAAAAACTCTATGGCAACCCAGCATCCGAACAAGCAAACTTTGGTGTCGCACAGGTTCCGGGTGACGATTCGACACAGAAGCGCTAAAGTCCATTTAAGAGCGATTAGAAACCTGACATTGGTCAGGCCGCATTGCCCATAAAGCAACTTTGATATGTGGCGCAAGTGGTTGAATGGGGATACCCTGTTGTTCTTGTTCGTGTTTATTCCACATATCAAAGTTCGTGTTTACCGGTTTTGTCGTTTTGACACTCGAATGCCACATTTTCGCCTCTTTGCTTCTTTGATGTATCTAAAATGCTCAAAAAATACCAATGTAAACTTTACTTGCAGTGGGCCAACCAACTTTCATAAAGTTTTAATATGGTGCTACTTTTTACTAAAAGAGCTATGTTTTGCATTTTGGGTTAGCGTTTTTTTGTTTCGTTTTATTTTTTGAAAAAATGCAAAATTTTATGAGGCTAAATGAATAATCTTTAGAATTAATGTTTATTTTACATTGGATTTTGATCATTATTTTTTCATTGTGTTCCTCAATAAATTCTACTAGACAAATGTGACGACAGTTTTGATTTACAAGGGGTTTCTTTAATTGTAGGCTTTGTTTCAAAATACTAATTATTTCAAAATATTTCAAACTACATGTATAAGTTGGAGTGTATTGTTTAATCCTTGACCGAAATTATAGCCCATAGACTTACATGTAAAATATTTCATAAAAAAAAACTGTTTTCGGACTTTTTTCCACATGCTTGCACATATTGAATTGGTATTTTGGAATGGAAGTTTATCGTGATAAGTCATAGGCCCCATCAGTTGATTTTAATCGAAGTTAAGGCTCTTGGACTTCGAACATTAAAAGAAAACACAAGTTTTCTGGACACTTTTCTACACAGTTAAACCCGTGCGGGTTCCGGGTGGCGAATAGGCCCGCAGCAGCGCTAAGCTTGTCGGTAAAAGTCCACTAAAGAGCGCTCAGACACCTGACGTCGGGTCAGGCCGCTTTGTCCACAAAGCGACTGGGATGTGTGCCCCAGGTGGTTGAATGGGGCAGCCCTGACATCGAGAGATGCGGGGTCGTCAGGCGATAATGCGGAAAACCTGACCGCAAACCATAGTGGTGCACCGTGTTGGGAAAAATGTCACGTTCTTCGCACGTTAAAGAACCCTGCTGCAGGTCTCGGTGAGAGTAGGACCCGTAGGATCCCATGCAGGAGGCTAAATTTCCCGTCCCTACCCATCACTCCTTTTTTCCAGTGGCAGTCAAAACTCTCCTACCCGATTGGCCATGTGTCCCCATTTCCTCCACTTCATCATCATCTCATGTTCATTGTGTCACCACTTTCATGTTCATCTCCCGGAGCCGAAATCGTGCTGCTTGGGAGTAAAGCACCAACTAACTAACTAACCAACTAACTAACTACACAGTTAAGCCAGATATTTTCAGTTGAATTTTTCAAACATCGCGGAGCATCATCTTCGTCTTACACACACTAACAACATTTAGCTACATGCACTTCTCTGAAATTGTATACTTGTCTGGGCATTCAATTTTAATTATTATTTAAATCCTAGCTAGGCGTTCCACAAAGGGATCTTTTACGCGCATAAAGCGTGGCACTCTCCACACACGTTGGCCCACTATGGTCAGTGGTCAGGATTTCCATAATAGACCTGCGAACGAGTGCCGCCCTATTCAGCCACTTAAGTCACATTTTGCCGCTCTGTGGACTCAGCACTAACACTATGTCAGAATCCCAAGACCCGTAGTCGACTTTTACGACAAGTTAGGCTCTGCTGTGGGGTTATTCACCAAGCATCAGGGCCCAGCACGAAAAAAATCATCTTAAACAACAATTTAATTATTTTGTCATTCAAACCATTTTTATAGTATGTTTTAAATTTGTTTTTGAAATATTTTGTTAGTTTTACTTTAATCACAAGCAGCAATATTCGGTAGTTTACCATATAAGGGATGATTCATTCATTTGCATCTAGGGGTGTAAAGACTTTTTGACGCTCATTTGTCAAACAGGATAGTCAGCTTAATGGATACCGAAGTTACCAGAGGACACCATTAACATCCGGACAGGTATCTGACAGTCCTAGTTACATACATGTATATACAAATGTGCAAATCCCGATGTTTTTTGTTTTTTTTCCGTTTTTTTTTTAGGGGGGTGTATGTGTGTGTTTGTTCTTTTTTTATCGTTGACTGAGGCTGATACAATGACCATGAAATGATGAATATTTAAGCAATGGTATATTGACACATAAGGCCATAGAAACCATCCATTTTTGATTGACACTTTTAACCAGTTTAGGTTGGACAACAAGCCAACTGTAGAGAAGTAAAAGCTACACATTTTATCGAAACATTTAACATGCGAGGAACATGACCTTTTATCCATAAAAGTGCACCTCTCAAATGGTTGCCTGACGAACCCAGGATGCTTGTTTACAGGATTTCTCCATTTAGTCCTTCGGTTGCATTTTATAGTCGCTCATAAAAACTTAGCACTGAAGCGGTCCTAATATTTGGATTACTAAAACCCTATCGAGGCCGTTACATTTTTATACCATACCAGACCGAGTATCAAATGCCATTTCATATTAGAAGACTATAATATGTACAAACATTACTTACTAGGTAGTCTTTAATCTCAAGTTAGCAGCACAAATTTGGCTACATGTACATGTAAATCAGGGAGATGAACATAAAAAGGGCTAAAAAGTATAAATGACGTGTTTAAGTTTTCATATGAAAGGATGACGAAGTGGAGGATATAGGGACACACGGACTTTCGGGGAGTTTTTTCGCTGCCGTTGGAAAATAAGAAGGGCAGGATCTATCAATAATGCCGCTTGCATGGTGATCCTAATGGTCAATTTTACCAAGGCCTGCCTGAGCCTCAGTCTTCTTTCATTTGCGAGAAACGTGAATGTACATGTATTCCCACTTCGGACCGATGTACATGTACCACTATGATTTTGTCTGATAACCCCGGCATTCAATCAGTAGTCGTTTTGTTTGACAACCCCGGCATTCAATCAGTAGTCGTTTTGTTTGCAATCGGCCTTATTCGATATCAGTTTTCTGGCCGCTCTTTATATTGGACTTTTACCGACAAGCATATCCCTACCCGAAACCCGGATAGTTCAAATGCGTTTCGATAGACAGAGAATGAATGATATTTTCTAACCAATTCTTGTTTATCTGTATATGTAAAATTGGCAAAAATTAAGATTTTCTATTGATATTTCATGAAGGACAACGTTACCTTATTTCATTAATTTAAATATTTTTTTTAGAAAATATTCATCATTGTCTATATTGTTTTTTGATTGTGGCTTTTTTTTATTTCGTAATCTCGTTAACTTTTTAAATCATAGCGCTGAATAAGAAAATTCTTTAAAGATCGAAAACAGTGTACTTCTGTGATACAACGTGTTCAAAAACTTTGTGGCTTGAAATAGCCAGAAAATAGCCAAGATGGCGCGTTAATTAAAGTGCTCAACCGGTTGTTGACCCCATCCACGCATGTACTTATGACATACTGTAAAATATGGTATTTCGAAAAATATATACGATTATGTCAGCAATATAAGACTGAATTAGTTTTGATACTGTTAATATTATTTGCGATCGAGACAAAGTATTAGTACTTTATGCTCTTGCATTTAAAACATGTAAAATGTACCACAAACGATGAAAAGTGTGGCATGCAAAATTTCTTTTCGATAAGAGGGGCGCTTTGATTTTATGTTGTTTTTGTTTGAGTTATGTATTTTTTAGAGCATTATTTTATAGATCAATATAAATCTTTCTTCAGGATGGCGTTTTTGGTTGCACAGACTATAATAAAATAAACTTATGAAAATGCTTGCCCCTCCCTATAAAAATGTAATAGCTGATCACTTATACATGTTTTTTATCACCTAGTCACACGGTTAGTGTGAAAAATATATTTCCAGCATTTCTTTTAGACATAATTATGATTATTATAACATGTGCACTAATTATCAGACAGTAAATAGGAAAGGTCACTCTGTCCATGTCTGCTTTTGAGAAAAATGTATCTGGTAAACCGATTGATCTTGATTCTTAATTTCTTTTTAGGTTGAATGACCACAAACAACACGTTTATGACTGTGGCTAGAGTTTCTTATATAAACAACTGAAAAATACTTGACATATATCTCTGACAAATTCAACACGCGTATCGATTGCAATAATTCTTACTTGAATAAATACTTTTCTTATAAAACAACTGCATTATCGTCGAGTGAAGTAATTTTTCGTATGAAATAGGGCCTACGATGCTAGGGTTGTCCTTAACTTTCAGTGAGGTGCGTTGGACTCGGTGGCTTTATGAACAGTAATGTTTTTTATACCTGTTATAAATTCGCATTTTTGCAAGTGTTAGTTATTCCCCTGAGGGCGGATGCCCGATGGGGAATAACTGATTTATACTACGGGACTGTAGAGGATGCTAGATGAAAGTTTATGATAATTAATGAGGGGGGTCTTTCAGGAATTTAGCCTTATCTACTGATAAAGCATGATTAATGCAGGGTATCTCGTTACATTTTATGACATAGTGGTAACTCAATCTCCTTCTCTTAAGTGCATTGAGACCAATTCAAGATCGTTCATTTAGTTACGTGCACAACTTTTTTTACATAGATAATGATTTGTCATTTTTATATATATCGTACAATACAATGTTGACAGGGGTACGTCTATTCGTTGATTGCAATTTGGTGGCTTTAAAGAATTTCAATTGTAACTTTTATTTCCAAATGTGTTTATTTCTGGTCCTTTCAGGAAAGATTAAGAAAGGTCGGACGTACGTCTGACATCGTGCGTTTGAAAAAAAAAATGTTTACACTCTCGTAAGTTCTCTGTACTCATCCTACAATTCATAATTAGAACTAAGAAAAATTCTATATGAATAATGTTTGTTATCTTGAATACTTGACAAGTGAGAGATCTTTTTAGAAGCTGTCCCCCCTATCCCCGCCCATCCGGAAAAAAGATCGGCTGGACACTTTGAGATTGTGTTTTAAATAAATGCTAAAACAGAGATAGTGCCTTTTCCAGTGCTTCCTTATAAAACCAAAAGTTGCTTCACATGATTTATTTTTTTCAAATATTGACGGATCCATGGCGACCATTTGAATCCTTTCAAATTGTAATTAAGACACATATTAAGGACAATTAAAGATAAACAAAAAGAATATTTTTAAAGGTTAACAAAGCATCGCGGCCTTTTATTTGATGTTTTGTGCATTAAATTTGATATTTTGTGCATGAAAATATAACTAAATTCAGTTTGCCCCCAAGGACGAAGTCGCAAGGCCATACTTTGTTGTACAACTTATTAGTCCGTAGCTATTTTACCTGTGTAGTACTTACATGTATAACATACATGGTATATGTTATACTGTCACAAACCGTATATATAGTTTATATGACAATTAAGATTGAATGAATTGAATGAATTATCAAATTTGCATTTAAAACATATAAAACACTCAAATGAAAACTTTTCCCGGTCTTATTTACTAGTATTTTCTCCTGTACATACGATTACGCGATTTTTGTAGTAAAGAAAGATAATCTGTTTTCACTTGTTTTCTCATTTTTCATGAAAATATATGAGGTTGTGTCCCTTTAGTTTTTTTACAAAAGAAAAATCGTCTGGACAAAGGGAAACTACTCAATTATTGCCTTATTTTACAAAATCGTGTAATATAGTTAAATGATTTTCTACTGTAATATTACTTTACTTTGTAATATTACAATAAATAGTAAGTGCCTGGACTGATTTTATAAATAGGCGAGAAATCTGCGAGCCACAGATTATTAAGTATAACCCCGTTATCCCCCTTTTCCAGCCAGATGTATGATGGGCCAATACCGGACCTCAACTAGAGACAAGTCACTCTCAGATTTATAGTTGCTGAGAAAACTTACAGAAGGTTTTTAACCAGGCCGCTTATAAAGAAAACAAAGACGTCAGTAAACAAAAAGAGATGCGACAGCTCAGAAATCTGTACCCGCGATGTTAGGGGCATTAATTAAGACAATTACATTCCTGTAATATGGTTGTGATAAGCAGTACTAGTCTATGACTGTGATAAGCAGTACTCGCCTATGGCTGTGATAAGCAGTACCAGTCTATGGCTGTGATAAGCAGTACCAGTCTATGGTTGTGCTAAGCAGTACTCCTCTATGGCTGTGATAAGCAGTACTCGCCTATGGCTGTGATAAGCAGTGTCTATGGCTGTGATAAGCAGTACCAGTCTATGGCTGTGCTAAGCAGTACTCGCCTATGGCTGTGATAAGCAGTGTCTATGGCTGTGATAAGCAGTACCAGTCTATGGCTGTGCTAAGCAGTACTCGCCTATGGCTGTGATAAGCAGTACTCGCCTATGGCAGTGATAAGCAGTTCTTGTCTATGGCTGTGCTAAGCAGGACTAGTCAATGGCTTGTGATAAGCAGTACTAGTCTCTGGTTGTGATAAGCAGTACCAGTCTATGGCTGTGCTAAGCAGTACTCGCCTATGGCTGTGATAAGTGGTCCTAGTATATGACTGTGATAAGCAGTACCAGTCTATAGCTGTGCTAAGCAGTACTCGCCTATGGCTGTGATAAGCAGTGTCTATGGCTGTGATAAGCAGTACCAGTCTATAGCTGTGCTAAGCAGTACTCGCCTATGGCTGTGATAAGCAGTGTCTATGGCTGTGGTAAGCAGTATCAGTCTATGGCTGTGCTAAGCAGTACTCGCCTATGGCTGTGATAAGCAGTGTCTATGTCTGTGATAAGCAGTATCAGTCTATGGCTGTGCTAAGCAGTACTCGCCTATGGCTGTGATAAGCAGTACTCGCCTATGACTGTGATAAGCAGTACTAGTCTATGGCTGTGATAAACAGTACTAGTCTATCGCTGTGATAAACAGTACTCGCCTATGGCTGTGATAAGCAGTACTAGCCTATGGCTGTGATAAGCAGTACCAGTCTATAGCTGAGATAAGCAATACTAGTATATGGATGGGATAAGCATTACAAGTCTATAACTGTGATAAGCAGTACTAGTCTATGGCTGTGATAAGCAGTACCAGTCTATGACTGTGATAAGCAGTACTAGTCTATGGCTGTGATAAGCAGTACCAGTCTTTGACTGTGATAAACAGTACTCGCCTATGGCAGTGATAAGCAGTTCTAGTCTATGGCTGTGCTAAGCAGGACTAGTCAATGGCTTGTGGTAAGCAGTACTAGTCTCTGGCTGTTATAAGCAGTACTAGCCTATTGCTGTGATAAGCAGTACTTGTCAATGGCTGTGATAAGCGGTCCTAGTATATGGCTGTGAAAAGTAGTACCAGTCTATGGCTGTGATAAGCAGTACTAGTCTTAGGCTGTGATAAGCAGTACTAGTCTATGGCTGTGGTAAGCAATTACTGAGAAAACTGATATTTTGAACAAACGGATGGAAGAACCAAAACATAGCATGTAGATAAGAATTCAACTTAAATGAAATACAGTATTTGCGATGTTTAGTGGATCTTGATATTAAAGTTTTTTTGCATCCCAACAGCAATTTTCCAATCGAAAGCAAGGGGTTGCACTAAGTCGTATTTAGCATACCTCAACTCGACCAAGCATTTAGAAAACAAGTAATAGCTGGAAAAGGGTGAAAGACAGTTACAACTCATTGTCCTAAAGCTGTGTACCAAATTTAAAATTAATCTTTTAAGTATAAGAAGAGAAATCTGTTAATTGCAATACATATTCCATTTTTGACCCTGAGTCGGCTTGGAAAACAAGAAGTCAATGACCGATTGACCTGAAAACGGGAGGCACGGTTCAAGCTGTGTACCAAAGATGCCATTCCTTTCAGTAGAAGCAGAGAAATTTATTACGAAAGTTCGAACCGGACAAACGGACAAGGTAATTGCAATTTAGCATCTCTCTTAAGCTCATTACTGGAAATTGTTGTGTATTTCATTATATTAGTGTTGTCTTTCTTTCAAGTTGCAACTGATTTTGACGTGTTTTAACTGAACTTCCACATTGGTACTTATATACATCTTATACACTTTTTAATGCAAGCTAGAACATGGTGGTCTTACATCGCATGTGTCCTAAAATATTCGGTAAGCGGAAAGTAGATACCTGTAAGTTAGGGGCATGAATTCGCTTTACATAATATACATGTAGTACTATAGGAGAGAGCTACATGGCAAATATCAAGAGGTTGTAACATGTAGGTGTCTGGCCAACTGTGACGGAAATAATTGTGCCGCGACAGGAAGAAATATGACAACGGACGCCGCAAGGCAAACGGATCGTCCCAAAGTGACTCGTACGTCGCTTGCTTTTCGACACGTAGCAGGAGACAACAAAAGGTGACCTTCAGTGTACTTACCTACAGTTGAGCTGTTGTAAAAGTTTGCATCTCCGAATGAATGTCGAAAATATGCCGTGGCGGATCCAGGAGAGTCGTAAGGGGTGTACGCCCACCATTTTTGTCTGGAAGTATTGCCAAAAAATCATATTTTATTTTAATTTACAACACAATACATAACATTGCATCTCTAGACTTTGTTAATATTAATAAAGAATGTACTCTTATCCTACTGTTATAAATTAATTTTAGAAATCAACTTTCCAAAATTTGTAAACATAAATTTGTATAATTTATCTAAGGCCGTGGTTATTCGACCAGACCCGGTTGTCCCGTAAAAGCGGTTTTTGCAAAATATAAAAAAGAGATGCTTTTAATTACTACTTATTTGGGCTTTTGGAAATGTTGTTATATCGACCCAACTTCTGTCACAATTTGTGACATGCACAAGCAGTACAATAACATATAAGATAAAGTTTACCGTATGTCTGTATTTTTTTTTAGAATTACCAATTTATAGTACACTTGTGCTTTACATATGTAAAAGTAGAAGATCTGGGGGTTTTTGGTATTTTAGTTGTTTTCTTTTTGGTATGTTTATTTGTTTGTCGCTTTCATCATATTTTTGCTGAAATAGGTATAGTTTAGCAGTAGCATCTAAATGTTTAAGTCGTTATGGTTAGAAGCAAAGACTTTTGATCTCAAATCACATTTATAAGACATGAGTTCAAGACACGGACAAAGACAATGACATCAGGAAGGATATAAAGAAAAAAGAAAAAAAGCAAAACGCACGAAGGACAATATCAGATAAGTTTGCCGTTTTTTTCCATTTGATCATAGTTGCTGCTTTTTCTTCCAATAAGCACACATTTGTTCTTAAAGGGTTATAAAATGGACATGAAATGATGATGAAGTTGAGAAAATGGGAATACAAGGTCAATCGGGTAAACGCATTTCGACTGCTTCTAGAAAAAAGGTTCATCATTTTTTATTAATTAAAGGCGGACGATACATAATAACTTTCTATAAATCACCTCTTTTGCACTATGCGTCTTTTCTCTCATCTGTTATTTTGGTATATTTGAGTTGTGTTTCCGTCTTTTGTATTGTACATGTATGTGTTTCTGAAAACCTTAAAGGTTATACCGTTTTAAACAGTTATTATTAATATTTTGATCCATGAAGTCGCAAAATTAACTAGTTGATCATATTTTCATTATGAAACGGGACTAATCAATCATCTCAAGAACGTTATATGCTAGCTTATGAAAAACTAAAGTCCATTAAAATCCGGTTGAATAACCTATTCATAATAGATTTGCTATTCAACCGGGTCCGGTCGAATATAACCACGGCCTTTTTAAAACAAAAAACTGTGAGCAGCTTCTCACGAATAAATACCCCCACCACCTCCATAATTAATCAGATCAAAATTTAAACTAGATCGTAGGTGCACATCAACATTATGTCACAAAGATTGTGTGAAAATTTCATGAAGATTCATTTAGATGAAGGAGTTGTAGATAAGAGATGAGCACCCTAAGGTGCAATTGAAGGACGGAGACACAAACGGACACCCTTATCCCTATATACCCCCCCCCCCCCCCCACACACACACACACTTTTCAAGCGGGGGAATAATAGCGAGCATAGCTCGCAAGCGGGCACGAAGTGCCCGCTTGAGCGGAGAGATCTACGGTATTTGTTTCCGCGAGAAATTTGCTAATGCTGATTTAGATTTTTTATGGTCCGGAAAGGGTTATTATTTTTACAGGGCCGGAGTGAATGTTAAAATAATTTATAAGAAAAGAAATAATGCTTAAAAAATAATAAATTGCGCTTTTTACAAGAAAATAATATTCTTAAAATAATAAATACACATAAGCTGCTCGTTTAGTCTTGGTTATATGCACGTACGAAACTAACGTGTCTCGAAGCTTAATCGCCCCATACCATCTCGCCCCAAATACATTATATAAACAAAACGTAGTCCCTTTTAGCTATGCTCGCATTTAGGCAATGCCTACTCCATATTAATAATCCTTATTATAAATAGATTTTGAAGGGTGATAATTTAATTCAATTTTTGTGACAAACTGAAAATGCTATGCAAAAAAGAAAGGAGACACCCATACAAGTCTACTACATTACTGCTTTAAGGTCGAGGTCAAATGAACGGGATGCAACCGTGCAAACCTACTACTAGGGCATATGCATATCAAGTTTCATCAACCTAAGACCTATAGTTGTTGAGATATGGAAGTGCTCATAAAACCTTAACAATTACACTGCTAATATATATGTTTTGAAAATTGTCAATGTCACTCAATCAGAAAACCAAGGTCAAGGTCAAAAGATAGGGATGCAACTGTGCTAGGCTACTACTGAGGCATATACATATCAAGTTTCATCAACTTATGACCTATAATTCTTGAGATATGGAGGTGCTAAAAAAACCTAAGCATTGCTATTAAATGTATCGAAAATTGTCAGTCACTTAACCGGAAACTCAAGGTCAAGAGTAAGGATGCACCGGTGCTACGCTACTACTGAGGCAAATGCATACCAAGTTTCATCAACCTAGGACCTACAATTCTTGAGATATGGAGGTGTTCATAAAATCATACCCAAAAAGTAAACCCTGCTCTGCTTCGCAGGTGAGACAAAAAAAATGTTTGTTTAAGAGTATTCTGTTATTGAGGGATACTAAGTCCAAACATATGGACTTGTTCCTCTTTTGTCCAATTTTACAAAATTGCCTTTATTAGATACTAGGGAGATGGCAGCCATCTCTAAGGGCGCGGCTAGTTGTACCCTGGAGTTCGGGGACCAATATGGACATGGTATTTCTCTTTGACACATGTGGTCAATGGAAGATTGACATTAAAGAACAACCAATTTGCGAGTATTGAAAAATAATACAAAGTCCTCAACCAGCCACCTATTTCAATGTTCAAGTGGCCATAACTCTCATAAAAATTTGCAGACCAGAGCGAAACTTAGGCTGTGCTCGATGGAACACTGATAATCAAGTATCACAGAACAGTTTCAGAACAAAAAGTGCCTAAAATCAATCTCGCTTACCTTTAAATTTGTAAAATAAACGCTCAAATTTACTTTTGCTTTCGTGAATAGCAATAAGTTAAAAGTTTTGAACTCTGTTCTCCATTTTTTGTTAAAAGAGATTATAAACCAACTTAATAAATTCTCTTATTTACTTATTTGTTTCATTGTCCGCCATCTTGTTTTGTAACTGTTCCAACTACACCACCTCCTCAGTTGAAACAGACGGAACATATTCCGCACAGATGTTCTGATCTGCTCGATTTCTGTTCGGAGTGTTTGGAACCTATAATCCAGCACAGCCTAGAACTTGATCTGTAATGTGCCATGGAAGACTCACATACCAAAAACCAGTTCATTATCTGCAAGCATTCAGAAAAAAGTGCCAAAATCAAATTTTACTGAATTTTCAAATTTAAACGTCCATTTCTTTCAAAAATGTGCAGACGAGAGTGAAACTTAAAAGTTAATCTGTATTTTCTGCGAAAAAAAGGTGTGGAAAACTGAAATTTTTTCAAAGTGATTTTCAAAGTTCAAAAGGCCTTAATTCCAATTAAAGTTTGTGAAACTGAAGAAAACGTAAACTTGATTTGTAATGCATTATACCAGACACACATTTCAGCTCAATATATGAGAAAAAAATCCTGAAATCTGATTTCATTATGTATGAACGCACAGAACACGGATGGATAAACTGATTACTATAGGATGACTGCCACATAGTGGTTGGGCCCTAATATAGCCTGATTTTGGGGCTGAGATCCAATTAATGGATATAAATTTGAGTATTTTGGAAAGGAAAATCATCCATATGCAGAGGGCGGTGAAAG
Source organism: Arcuatula senhousia (assembly GCA_963971305.1). NCBI lineage: Eukaryota > Metazoa > Mollusca > Bivalvia > Mytilida > Mytilidae > Arcuatula > Arcuatula senhousia. Next base: position 29,191,910 of record OZ020308.1, on the reverse strand, counting down.
TCGTATCTCCCTTCTTTTTGTTTTCTTATTGAGGAATGCTGAAATTGCTATGTTGGATTCTAATGTAATAACTTCATCTGGTCCTACATATTTATTTTACAAATGTGTAAAGTTTCCTTCACACATAGAACTAAATGAGTTACACATGTAAGTTTACATCATAGTCTATCCTATGGCACTACAAGCTAAATATATTAGTTAATACTACTTTATATTTGTGTTGGTATAATAAGGACCGCTAATTTTCAATTTTCTAAAATAGAAAACTAAATTTTAATTTGAAAATCTACAAATACATCCACTTATTGACAATTTCTCAAACAAATGTGCAACCCATTTTTTCCCAGTTATCAAGTTGAAAAAATACTTATTTCTACATGTAAAAAGTTTTCTATCAAAATACTACATTTCAAACAAATTTTCAAAAACTGTCATTACAACATTTATATACCTAAAACACATGTTCATATGTATAGCTGCCATAAGATAAGTTGGGTAAAGCTTCTTAAACCATATTATAATAATCTAGATGTGAATGTTCTAAAATAAAATAAAAAGTCAACCTTTTTCTTCTAAAAAAACACGTTTCTTTTATAGGACATTCAAACAAAATATTTCATAAAATTGACTTTTTCTACTTTTTCACCGTATAATAAGATGTAATATTATGCTCTTGTGTCAAACTGACTTTATATATGAGGATGCATTCTTTTACATCAAATCCTACCTTACACAAAACTGGCATCAATTAATGATCAATAAACTGAAATTCTGTCTATATCAAAATTAGCTTAAAACCTGTCAAAATTAACCAATATTTTTCAGTCTCAAACAGTTCAAACTACAACTTAATACTGTATGTAGTTTTTTTCAAACAAGATAAAAAAATAATAATAACGAATTTTTTTTTACAACCATCTCGTAAAAAAGATATTACATTGTATAAAAAATTGACACATATAAAACTGTCACTTGCAAAATTATCATACAGGTTGGGATTCCTGCAGTGTAACATTCTCATTAGGTTGCAAGGAAGATTCAAAAGGCACATGATTATGAAATTCGCAAGTCATTTTGTTATGAATTTTCCAGGTAGATTTGTTATTAATCTAATTGAGGTCAAAAGTCACCCAATACATGTTGTAAAAGCTCTCAGGTCACTGGTATTTTTTTTTACCCTTCTGGAGTCCCAAGGTTTATTCTACATCCCATCATCTTCCAAGTCAAAATTTATGCTAGATAAGTGATTTTCTAAATACTTTGAACATTAATTCAATATGAAAATAAAAGCTACTTTATTAAAATTTTAAGGCTCTGATAGAAAAATTTTCATGAAAAGGAATGGCGTTAAAAACACCTGAGTTTTATAAGGCATCAGTTGATGGAAATTGCAAGCTCTTCAATATACATGAAGAAATTTAAATACAAAATGAATTGAACACAATCCTTGTAAAAATATATCAATAGAAAAAACAAGGAATACTGTGAGCGAGCTCACGGAGGATACCCCCCGCTTTAACAATTCTAAGTCCAATTATCTCCCTTGAATGATATCCGACAGCAACCAAAATTCTTCATGCACATCTCCATATATTGTACATCCTTCATGTAAAATGCCATCAAAATCCATCAAGCGGTTTAGGAGGAGTTGCGCTTACGAGGTCTCCCATTGAACACCAAGTTTAAAAAGTCTAAGTCCAATTATCTCCCTTGAATGATATCCGACAGCAACCAAAATTCTTCATGCACATCTCCATATAGTGTACATCCTTCATGTAAAATGTCATCAAAATCCATCAAGCGGTTTAGGAGGAGTTGCGCTTACGAGGTCTCCCATTGAACACCAAGTTTAAAAAGTCTAAGTCCAATTATCTCCCTTGAATGATATCTGATAGCAACCAAAATTCTTCATGCACATCTCCATATGGTGTACATCCTTTGTGTATAGTTTCATCAAAATCCATCAAGGGGTTTAGGAGGAGTTGCGCTTACGAGGTATGTGGACAGACGGACAGACGGACAGACAGACAGGGTGATTCCTATATACCCCCCCAAACTTTGTTTGCGGGGGGTATAAAAACAATAAAAAAAAAAACATACAATTATTGCTTAAAATCATTTAAATATATAAAAATAATTGTGTGCAAAAAATATGTATATGTTTAAAATGCTATATAAAATGTACTGGTATATGATGTATTTAAGTTTATTTTGTTGCAATAATTACATAAAACATTCCTTTTTCATCATGTTCATGGTGATATGGTCAGGCCATAATGAAATAATTCTGAGGTTCTCATCCAAATTTCAAGAATACATAGGGAAGACGAGTGAATTTCATTTTTGATCCATTTTGATAATTTACATGTATGCTGCTAACTTAAAAGAAATTGACTAAAAAGTATAACATAATTTGCCCAAAATTCAAAAAAAAAATTTGAGGGGGGGGGGGGGGGTTGAAAAATCAGGTCAAGAGGGGATGAGAATCTAGGATATTTTTTATTTTGGCCCAATTCAAAATCAAATTAAAGTCTACCTAAGAAACACATTTTTTTAACACCTTAAATCTTTTTCTGAATAAAAAGTACAAAAAAATAGCAAAAAATTGGAGGAAAAAACCTAAAAGCCAAGTATTAAAAATATTGTTAAATAAATTTCTCCAATGTATTTTCCTGTCCCTTAATCAGATTTAGACCTGGTGTAGTAGTGTGATGTAAAGGCAGCTGATTTGGCCTGTTCCCTCTTCATGATAATAGCTAATCCAGCAGCAGGAAGAACGAGTGGCACAAAGTATAACATCAGCCACCGTAACTGTGTAACGTTGATAGAGTTCTCCACAAAACATGCAAATAGGATGGTAAGGAGGGAAACGGCACCAGCCTGAAAAACAAAATTCACTTTTGAGATAAAATAATTAATGCAGGTTCTCGGAAAAGTAGCCAGCCCACCAATACTTTAATAGTTTCTTCTAATATATATATATATTAAGGTGTACATGTGCAATGCACTGCAACAGTATTTTTAAAACACCCCAATAAAGTGTGTTTATTAAAATTGTGTTCTATCTCCCCTTTTTTTATATTTTTCCTTTTGTCTGTACTTACTGCTAGATGTGTTATGAACAGAGATTTCCTGTCTTCATCACGGAGAAAGCATGGTGCATACCAAAATAGGAACAACATTCCAAATTCAGCTGCCTCTACAACTCTAACTAGGTGCTGATGAAGGAAGCTTGGTGAATCCTGGAAAATAATTAAAAACAAATAAAATTTAGACATCAATACCATGTTTATGATTGAACTATGAAAGAAGACTTAGAAGACAGGCATATAGTAATTTATGAAAGGATATGGACTAAATGAACATGTGACCACAACACATATGTTAACTCCAACTGCAATTATTTTTTATGAGCTGTTTGATTTGGTTCATTCCATCCATTTCTCCAAATCAGGTTAAGCGTCAGGCTGAAGTCGATTTTCCGTGTTGCCAGATGGGGAAATATGCATTTTGGAGATATACATTGTACATTGTACATGATTTATTTCACAAACATATGAAATTCAGCCGTTCAAAAGGGAATCATATTTTTGTGACAAAGAAATGACATTTGTCTTTTCATGTTTGCTTTCTTCATTATGCATTACAGTACATGCCAACTGTCATGTATTATTAAAACAGACAGCGGATAATGCTAATGTGTACATGTAATGGTTATAAACACATTTAAGAACTTCAATGTTATGTGTAATGTACTATTTTTCACATGTATATGCAATGTTTCAATGCATCTCTTTTTCAATATAAATGTACATGTATGTACAAATGTTATTCATTTATAAACCCATTTTCCTCAGTGAAAATAGGCAATGAGATACAAACCATTATGTTCTTCAGTGCTGCTGTAGGGAATGCAAGTGCATACATGCCTGCCAGGAACAGGAGGAGGAAGTACACACGACAAATGATGCTGATGATTCCTTTACGGTCGCCTCGTCCAATATGTGGAGATGAACGATACATGTCACAGATGTTCTGTAACAATATACCAACAAAGAAAGGAACAATAAACCATCGGGACTGAAAAAGAACATGAAAATAACAAGTTTAGTGCAGTTCTTAAAAAAGATAATTTATTGGTAATTAGCTGCTTTTTCTTTTGATCTCATCTGCCTGATATTTTCTAGTATCATGGACAGTCCGTATGCAAGAAAATATCAGGTGGGAGCGCTTGACAACTGTTAACTTTGCTGCTATTTTGATATGATCACTAGTACTAGATAAGCAAATATACAAAATGTATCCATTTCCCTAAATTTTTCTATATTATAGTAGTTTAAGTAATGTGAACACATTTTGTTACATAGGGTTTGAGGCACATTGATGTAAACTTTTTTGCAATATGAAAATACATGCGAATTTTTAGCATTGAAGTGAATTTGTTTACATGTACATTACGATGTATTTACAATATAGCATGGTGTCTAACTCTTGTGAGGGGATGCATTTACTCAAGGTTTCAGACAGAGCTAAAAATGTTTTCGTTCTGACATCATAGATGACCTGTTCAACAAATTTTTGAAGGTCATGATATTTTTTCATTAAAAACAAACTTTTGTAGCAAAATGTGGTAAATTTCAGACCATTTGAAAAACCATTAGTTAATGGCCTATGTGAATGAGAAAGACTGCTACTGACAAAGCAACTGTACTACATATTTGTACATGAACTATCCTTGTTGTAATTTTAAAGTACTCACCCCATGAGAGAAAGTTTTGCCTTTATAGAACATCCCATAAGCAAGTACCATCAACACTGTAATTGTTCCCTGTAACAGAAAGAAAGGTTTGAACAAAAATCTAAAAACATGAAAAACAAAGTTTTTTGTCAACAATCTTAACAAAAATATACATGCACTGGAACTGAAAGAGCTTATCAATAAAAAGATCCCAAATTAAAGTCAAAATAGTTAAGTACCACTTTTTATAAGAATCATGCAAAGAGCGATTTATGTATGGAAAGCCTACACCAATTTATTTTTGATGTGTTACTCATACTAGCACCCTGCTTTGAATTTTGTGCTCTTTTTCCAAACTAACCATGGTCCTGAGAGAAAAAAAATATATAGAATGAATTGGAAAAAAATGTAAGAAAGGGAGATAACTCCTAAAATTTTCAATAATTTCAATAGAAACCATTGTAAAACTAGAAAAACTGTGAGCCGCAGCTCACAAATAAATACCCCCCACCCCCCCCCACCCCCCAAAAAAAATTAATCAGATAAAATTTTAAAATAGTAAGTGTGCATCTACATTATGTCACAAAGATTGTGTGTAGGTTTCATGAAAATCCATCAAGGGGTTTAGGGGGAGTTGCAGATAAGAGATGGGCACCCCCATATAGTCGAATGGCTGAGTCCATGTATTGCTATGGGAAACCCAAAAATCATTCTGATCAAACTTTCAAATAGTAAGTGCGCATCTACATTATGTCACAACAATTGTGTGTAAGTTTCATGAAAATCCATCAAGGGGTTTAGGAGGAGTTGAGGATAAGAGATGGGTACCCCCATGTAGGGGAACGGCTAAGTCCATGTTTTGGTATGGGAAGCTCCAAAAATCATTCTGATCAAATTTTAAAATAGTAGGTGCACATCTACATTATGTCACAAAGATTGTGTGTAAGTTTCATGAAAATCAACCAAGGGGTTTAGGAGGAGTTGCGGATAAGAGATGTGTACCCCCATGTAGTCAATAGCTAAGTCCATGTTTTGGTATGTGAAACCCCAGAAACCATTCTGATCAAATTTTAAAATAGAAAGTGCACATCTACATTATGTCACAACAATTGTGTGTACGTTTCATTAAAATCCACTAAGGGGTTTAGGAGGAGTTGCGGATAAGAGATGGGTACCCCCATGTAGGGATATGGCTAAGTCCATGTTTTGGTATAGGAAACCCCAAAAATCATTCTGATCAAATTTTAAAATAGTAGGTGCACATCTACATTATGTCACGAAGATTGTGTGTAAGTTTCATGAAAATCCATCAAGGGGTTTAGGAGGAGTTGCGGATAAGAGATGGGTACCCCCATGAAGTCGAATGGCTAAGTCCATGTTTTGCTATGGGAAACCCCAAAAACCATTCTGATCAAATATTAAAAAAGTAGGTGCACATCTACATTATGTCACAAAGATTGTGTGTAAGTTTCATGAAAATCCACCAAGGGGTTTAGGAGGAGTTGCGGATAAGAGATGGGTACCCTGAAGTGTAACGGAAGGACGGACGGATGGACGGACGGAAGGACGGACGGAAGGACGGACACCCCTATCACTATATACCCCCCACTTTTGAAGTGGGGGGTATAAAAATGGCAAGATTTCTCCTAGGACCAGGTAGTTATGAGCAAATTTTTATTTATTTTTTATTTTATATACTTTAAACTATCTTTCTTAAAAAATAAACCACTGTAGCCTTTTTATCGATGAATCACTTTTCTTCAATTTTGAATGATTCTTACATGTCTTACATGTAAATCGTATATCATTAATAAATAAATGTATTTTCTATTTAAAGTCAGTATTCTTACAACTATTCTGCAAAGATACAAAGACCCCTTGACAGTTTCATCCTTAGAATCTCTTGTCAGCCACATGTACAACGCCTGCATCAGCTGGGTGAGTCCAAGCATTCTCATCCACAGAACCATAATGCCATCAGTCTGGGTTTTGCCTGTGACCTGGAAATATTCATGTACATGTATTTATTTATTATTTTTATTAACATGTTAAGGTCTGCCATAACAGATTATTGGCTTCATGTACTTTTATTCCTTCATATTTACATGTATTTCTGTTAATCATGTTAATAACATTAATAGAGATAACTTTCAAATGCAGGGTATAATAAATTTATAATATAAGAATATAAAAGAATGAAATAGAGTTTCTATCAGGCCAGAACAAAATATATGTTTGTTTCCTGCTTCTCTTGAAAATTAGGGTAGGTAGGCAGGAAAATTATTTTACATTGAATCAATGGGGAAGCAATCCCAACTTTAATGGTGCTTGTTCCAAAATGTCAATAAAAACTTTAGGGTAGGTAGGGTAGCAGGAAACAGACATATATATTTTTTTGGCCTCAGCTACAAGTGTATAACATGTAGACTGTTTGTAGAGGTACATGTTTCAGAAAAACAGAAATCTTAATCCAATGATGACAGCTATTTTAATACTCCTAATTTTTCCAGGTGTATGTGCTTAGGGGCTTTGTATTAATGTATTAATGTAATTTTTACAAAATATATACATGTATATATTCATTAGTATGCTTTGCTTTATATCTTATGGACGCTATGCAGTGTAGTGTGTTAATATATTAATGTAGATGCTAGTACTAGTGTGTTTGCTGTCTAACCATCTTTTAGTGGAATGACCTTGTGATCCAGTGTAAATATGGTGGTGGGTTGGATTGTAATGTGACATTCCATCCCAGTATTATAACAGAACCGATTATATACATGTACTGGACCTTGCACCTTCGAACTAATATTATAATTTTACGTTTTAACCCTGCACATGCACACAGTTGCTCTCCGTACAGTTGCTATGATCCACATCATTGAGTGGTGCTCCAGCTAATGGAGGGATAACAATAGAAGAAAGAAAGAAAAGAACTCATGCCCATTGTATTCTATTATGTACATAGAATGGCACCTCAGAGTAAAAATTGTGCATGTATGTAATGTACATGTATATATATTTGTTTTAACAGTTTTAACAATTCCTCAATTTCAGTTTGGTGGATGTGTTTTTAACCAAACAATAAGGATTTCAGTGAGCAATAATTGTGCACCTTTGCTTGCTGATATGTTTCTTCGGTCGTATGAAGCAGACTTCTTACAATCACTTCTAGTCAAAACGATCTTAAAGTAGCTCTCTGTTTTAAGCTCACTTTTGTTTTCATATTTAAATGTCCTTTCACTGAATAATTCTTGGTTTACTGACTTTCTCCATCTCATATATCTTCAGGAATTTGAGATAAAGGACACAAATCTTTTAGGAAGTCTGCTTCATGATTTTAGATCACGTTAGATCTACAGCTTTAAATAGACTCTCTAGGATAAAGACATGATGCTGACGGACCATAAAAGATAAAATAAACATGATAAAGAAGAGGTTACAACGTACATTAAAAAATACGACAAAGTCACGATTTATATCTTTTGTACAAACAAGCTAAAGTTCAAATGTATTTCCATGTGTGAATTAAAAGCATAATTTTGTAAACAAACAACACATCGAACAAAGTGTACCTGATAATCTAAGACTTTTTCTGGAAAAAGAAAGATCCCTAAACCAAACCATGTTGTAAAAATGAGGTCAGATACTCTCGTTTTGGTTCCAGCTGACAAACCAACAATAAATGCTGCGCCTCTCAGCACATCGAAGAAACAAGAAGCTGTCATGTTCTTTGTTTTGATTTGAGCGCGACCGGAAGCGTTTTCAAAACAGGTGCTTGCCACAGCGCCCTCTGTATGGATATAAATTGTTGACTACTATCCCGGTTGAGTGTTAAAAAGGTAAGAAGCAGAGGTACCAATGGGGTATCCGAATGTCAAAAGTCCGAAAGGACAGAGACAATACCAGTAAACACTACCAAGAACGGGACAAAAACAGACAACATGTAAAACATTGAAACACAAAATAACACCCTTACTTTGGGCTACAAATCTCAGAGGATCTGAAGTGGACAACCCATATCGCAAATGTCACCAAGAAAGCAAACTCCACCCTAGGCTATCTCCGGCGAAACCTAAAATACTGTCCACAAAGCTGCAAAAAACTAGCCTACATCTCACTTGTACGATCCACAATGGAATATGGAGCAACAGTCTGGGACCCCTACAACACTGGGGACATAAACAAACTAGAACGAGTACAACGCCAGGCAGCTAGGTTCATCACAGGCGACTACAAATCCAGAGATGAAGGATGCGTCACAAGAATGCTAGCACAACTACAGCTAGAAGAACTAAAAGACAGACGTACCAGCCAGAGGTTACTCTTCTTGTACAAGGTGGTTGAGGGGTTGGTTCCTGCCATTGAAGCCGAGGAATTCCTTAAACCAGCACGACAAAAGCGGCTCATTAAAGCTAAAACATTCAGTGACTGCCAAACGAACAATATTATTGACAAACAAGTCAGAAACAACACAAAGTGTTTTGTAGTGCCACCGAGCAAAACACAGCAGTACTCGAACTCATTCTTTGTCAGAACAATTATCGAGTGGAACCAGTTGAAGGAAACAACCATCAATTCCACAAGCGTAGAGAGCTTTAAATCAGCTCTTGCCGGCGACCGCTAATCCGGCGCGCTCTCTCTCCCCGTCGAGTAAAAACCAGAAGTGGTATCTTCGACGTACCAGTACAGATTCAGATTCAGATACAGACTAAATATCAATCAACAACGCGAACTCTAGTCGAAACAAGAGTGAAAGAAGCAGAGGTACCAATGGGGTATCCGAATGTTAAAAGTCCGAAAGGGCAGAAACAAAACCAGTAAACACCAACAAGAACGGGACAAAAACAGACAACATGTAAAACATGGAAACACAAAACAACTCGAATATTAATCAACTACGCGAACTCCAGTCGAAACAAGAGTGAACTCAGGTGCTCCGGAAGAGTAAGCAGTCCCTACTTGCTATAGCACACCCGTCGCGTTGCCAATAGTCCATTCAGCGTGTCAAATCCGGTAAAGGAAGACAAAACAACACCCTATGACAAACCAACATCTGCACTCATCTGAGAGATCGAAATCCCATAATTTGACTATAAGTGCATGATGTCTTCCGTAAAATTTCTTGAGTGAAGACAGCAACCGAGGAGCAACATAACCCTGTGTGAGCAATTTTTGCGTCAGACGTGTCGCTCTGCTAAGGAAATCTATGTAAGTCCCGCACGCTCTGGAGTAACGAATCAATTGAGATACGTAAACTCCATAAGCTGGAGCGGACGGAATGTTGCTACACAAGAAGGGGAAGTTGACGATTGGAAAGCTGAAGTCATCACGTTTGTCATAGAGCCTTGTTAAAAGTCTTCATTGAGAGTCAATTTCGAGATGTAGATCTAAATATGAAGCAGACTTCCTAGAATCCGTTGTGTCCTTTATCTCAAGCTCCTGGGGATATATGAGATGGAGAAAGTCACCAAATCGAGAATTGTTTAGCAATATAACGGAACGTAATGTTGAAAGAGAGAGCTAGTCTACGGTCTTTTTTGTCTCGAAGAGATTGTTAGAAGTCTTCTTCATATGAATGAAGAAACAAATCAGCAAGCAAAGGTGCACAATTAGTGCCCATTGGAATCCCTATTGTTTGCTGAAAAACACGTCTACCAAACTGAACAAATATGTTGTCAATAAGAAAGTTGAGCATGTCGATTATTTGGTCTACTGTAAATTTGTTCTTTTTCTTAGACTCATTGATGACAAATTAAGTCTTGGTATAATCGACTACCTGATATTTGTACCTGCGTTATCCATACATTTTGAAAAAGCTGCGTTAAATCAGCTGTGCCAATCGCGATTTCAGTTGTTCATGTAAATTAGGCGGATGCCGAGACAATAATTAATTCGATATGATTTTCTCAGGCGGATGGTACAATATCTGGTGATTTTGTTCTTCTTGTTGTTGTTACAATGTGTTTACATCCCCATTCAGACGTTGAATAAACACTGTTTTAAGGATGGTCATTCCTGAACTTTTTTATATCAAAGATTTTATGATTTGTAGTGGAAATGTTAGACGAATGCCAACTAAAAAGAAGTGCTCGTTTCCAAGATTATATGACGTCAAAAATTTGGCGGGAAATCAGACTCCTCTAGATTTTACATAGCTTAACCATTGTGACGTTTTTGGCCTTTTAAACCATGAAGTTGTATCAACAATTTCAAGAAATTTCATACAGTTGGTTTTTAAGATTTATATAATAAGAAAATTCCATAAAATATAGGGGTCAGTGTGCAAAAATTCTTCAATGTTTAAAGGTATAATCGAGAGGAGTTAAGAAATAAGACACCTTACGCGAGCATCTCAAGTTTTTTGGGGGTTGCAAAAGTTAAGGTAGTTTCTTCCTGTCTGACAAAAAATGTCCGACGCCAAGGGTCGGTATTCGTGATTTTTTTTTTATTTTTGTAACCGGAGACCATAAATTACTTTAAAAAATCGACATGTCCTGGCCGGGATCTCAAGGTTCGTAGTCAGACACTTTACCACTGAGCTATAAAGACTCCTAGCTCAACAGTAACAGTCCGAAAACCGTTGGTATTTAAACAATAGAATGTGAGCTCTTCATCGGAAAAGATAGGAAAGTCAATTCGAATGTTTATCCTGGTTGTCAAGTGAATCAAAAGTTCTTTTTAGTACAAAATTTCTTCCAATTTTAAGTTATGCTGATAAAATAAACTTTTTTTGAATTAAAAAGAGTTTTTAAAAGTAACAGATTGCATTTTAATGCATGTTAATATGTGGATATTTATGAAATGCATACGGTGCAAACTGAAATGGATCGCACAACTTTAACTTTTATATAAAAAATTGAAAAAAATCACACTATTTGTTTAAATGTATATCTTCCCATCTGCAAATTTTCAGACATGTACTGCAAGAGGTAAAGCCAAAATAAAATTAAGAAAAAGACCTATTTTTCTAGTCCGTCTTGACAACCTTCTTTTTAAAAGTACACGATTTACCTGTTGAATTCGATTATGTCATAGAACATGTTTACCTTTTTGACCGGTATCCGTAAATTGGGATCAACAGTATGTGAATTTGCATTGTATTGGAGTAAATGTCCAATTCAATATTCAGTCATCCGTTTTAAAAATAGGAATGCCTCCCATTTATCATGTTTATAATTTATTTAAAGATAGAACTTGGTTGTGTCCCTTGAAAGTTTTTCATAGTTACACATTGAATTCAAATGGATCGTTATATGATAACAGTAAAATATAATTTTCAAACTAATATTTTTCGAAAGAAAAGATAATAACCTAACATTCCCACAAGTTTCGAAAATGTACTGCAGGTATTACGCCTTGTGCGATTTTTTATAGGTTGAGTTGACATTTTATTTTTTTCCAACGGCCAATAAGTTTCACTCGATTTGTTAAAATATGCACTTTTGTTGACCTTATAAACAACTGTTTACGCAACAGAAAAGATTCGTTAATAGCATAACATGTCCAACGTATATGATAGTAGTCAAATCCATGCGTAATAAATGAAAATTGAAGATTGTTTATATGCCGTCGCCATCGTTGTTGTCATCGTTAAAAATTTAAAAACACATTAGCTGTTTTCTGCAGGGGAGATAATTGAATACCACTAGATATTAGACTGGTAAATGCTGGCTATTAAACCTACAAATAAATGTACGAAGGGGGACAACCCCGCTACATTCCCCCCTCCTCAAGAGTCATCATACCTCAATGTATGACTCTTATAAAGGCAACACTGGATAGGACTCCTTCTAACCACCGTGGGTTTATTAATTGGGCGCCATGGTAACCGGAGAGCGTGAATTACTTCACAAAATCGACATGTCCTGACCGGGACTCGTACCCGGTACCTCAAGGTTCGTAGTCAGACGCTCTACCACTGAGCTAAAGAAGTACTTCCCTAGCTCGACAGTAAATGCTGGCTATTAAACCTACTAATTAATGTACCAAGGGGAGCACCTCCCTACAATTTTAACAAAACCTTACTTCCACAAAAAAAAAGAAATTTATTTACGAAAAACTTTAATTCAATTTTAAATACAATGAAATAAATAATTCTGAAATAAAAAATAAAAAACAATGATAACGAGCGAAGCTCACTTAAGTGATCATTGTTTAAAACGGAAAAGAATGATACGTAATAATTTCATTAAATTCAATTTTTCAAACCTAAAGATATATCTTTCAAAAATATTAAAAATTTGAAATGTCTGGATTATTTTATTTTTTTATTATTTTTTTAAAAGTTTTTGATGCCTCCACGTGTTTTAAATGAAACTTTTGAAAAATGTACTTTTATTATCTTGAACTAGTAAAGCGCATGGTAAAAACATAAAGAAGACTAGAAGAAAAAATTAAAAGCTCTTGAAAAGGAAAAACATTTTACAGATTTAGATGGTAAGGCTGAGATAATTGCAGCCATATCAGAAATCAAACCAAATAAGTCGCCAGGTCTTGACAGAATATCTAACCATATGTTGAAATGCAGTCAAAATCTTTTTAAATTTACTAGTAATCTCATGTCTCCATAAATTAATATGATAATAACTCTGCCCTAAAAGCTCGCGAAGATACAAAATCAATATAATAGATGCAACCAAAACTAGGTTCAACCTTAATTGGATCTGGAAAAATGTCAAAATACCCTCGGCTGGATCAATAGCTAAAAGGGTCCACTTTTGGATAAAAATTTAATAATTTATTTGAAAAAAAATGTATTATCCGTAAAAACGCCAAAATATGGTTTGCGGCCGGGACAACATCATCCATAACTTAATCGATCCTTCAGTCACATCATATTAATCGACAAGCAGACGACATCAAAATGTCACCGCTCTTCTGCCAGGTTTTGTTATATTTTTTGTATACCCGTTTCTATAATTGCCAAGTACTGTCTGCACAAAATTGAATTAAAAACCTGGTGGAAAATGACGACGTATCCAAATGATCATTTTACTTTGTCAGTTTGAGGGACCACATAGGATAAGGATGGATTAGGATTTTATTTTCAGATCAGGTAGGACCAAATTATCATACATATGCTGATCACTTTATTTTAATGAATCTGTGTTATGAAATTAAAAGTTCCGAAAATTGATTGACAGAACTCCCACCATTTTCTGCGCATGACTATGCAGTATGGGTAAAAGGTCACTAATTCTCGCGAGAGAAAGCCATATTTCTGTAAAAACAAAACAACTAGTGTTCGTTCGTTAGATAGTTATTATTTATTGAGAAAGTTATTGTCACTAACAACAAGAAAAGGTTTTGTTTTGTTACCGTTTGTAAATAAATAAGCGAAAATAAAGAATCTCGCTAACGCGAGACCCGGTATTTTCGTAAATTCCCAATGGATTCCGAGTAGCGAGACAGAATTTATTTTCAACCATCGTATTTTGAGTCTCGTGCAATTTGGCAGACTCTGTACAATAGTGAGCTTCGCTTCGCTCGCATATTAAAACAACATTTTGTCTTGAGCAACGGAGAAACTTTACTAGATTACGCACATCAAACCATAGGTTGCAAATAGAAAAATATTACACATATCAAACCAAATGTTGCAAATAGAAAAGGGTCGATACCAAGATCATGAAGATGTTCTAAGACCAAGGCCGTAAATTACATAGAGGCAGAGGAGGCAGCTGCCTCCTCAGATTTAAAAAAAAAAAAAAAAAAAAAAAAAAAAACTAGAAAAAAAGGTTAAGGGAAGTTTGCTTCAAATCTCAACTTTGTGTTTGAATCTGTCTTAAAACATCAGATTGTTTGTTCCATTCAAAACTTTAAAAGCTTCCATACTAAAATAGCAAAGGTCTTATTAAATATGTTAAAAAACCATCATGCAGATTATTGCCGTTGAGAATGTTCTTTTACGCTTTATTGGTGCTTTTACCGTGAAACTGTTCATAGGTTACTAGTTTATGATTTTAGGCACTAATGAAATCTATAACTCCGTAAAAGTTATGCACACAGTCTACCGACATGACCTCCCACTCAAGATACATGAGTTTATAAATGAATGACTAAAGTTTTAGAGTGACCACTCGATGTTTATATTTTTTGCAAATAACATCATACTTATGTCATGTATGTTTAGAATCTTTTTTCTAGATTTCCTTTACAATATGTTTTCGTTTCAAATACTGTTAATAACTTTTCTTTTACTGTCTGTTGGAAGATTCAGTTTCCGTTTTCTTTCATTTCGATCTAAATATACCACGACGTGTTTTTGTGAATTTTTGCAATGTTGTTACCGGTCTTAATATTTAACTTAAGGGTGTTTAAATTGGCAATGAAAACCAGTAAATATGTCAAATATGTATCCTTATGGTCCTTATCTGAGAAAGAAGTTTCACCATGAGACCTGTGCACCATGGAGTTATGATATATCATAACTCTATGGGGCAGGGCGCACCATACAAACAGGTTCACTATCCTTTTTTTTCGTGTTTTTTGTTCACCATACAAACAGGTTCACCATCCTTTTATTCGTGTTTTTGCTCCCTTAGTTTTCAGCGATCAGAACTTACCTAAGCATATCAGTTGCCTTAGTTCAAAAACATTGGAACATCTTAGTTTCTAGTTTCTAACTTGCTTGTATGTTTAAGCATTAGTTTAAAAGTCATAAAAGTTCAATTTTAAAGATTTTTGCAATTTATACTTAGGAAAAGTTTAGTATATGAAAGTAGATCTCGTTAATCTTTTTATTATAGCAACTACCTTCAATAAATAATAAAAAAGGTATCAGCATTTGCAAGAAAGCTGTATTTGTTTTCTTGAAAAACCCATAGCTTCTGGGGGCCTGGGCGGCCCCCAGACCCCCGCCTTCTGGTACTGCCTCCTCTTTCATCGGAGGCAATTTACGGCCTTGAAGACGAAATAGGTTGTCTCCTTGATGCCCATCTGGAAAAATAGACGACGAGAAACTTTTAAGCTCCTAACGAGAGAAATAACATGATAGTTGCAATACCTAATATATGTACAAAGTTTAATAGCTTGAATCAAAATCATAAATTATTGTGGCTACTAAACAATGTAAACATAGACATTTTGAATTCTGTATGTAAACTTATTATAGAGACATGAGAGAGTAAAATATGATCAATTTGAAGATTTAACTGTATATATATCTTATCCTTTAAACAGAGATTATTTTAATTCCTCTAACATCTTTAAGTTTCATGTCCTTAAAAATCTTCTGGGAAAGAGGACGACTCAGCCTGTACTAGGACAAGTCATAGCAATTAATGCCATTATTAAACATTGATTCATCTCCACTGTATGTTTAAGGATGATTGCTGGTCAGTATAAAAATAACAAGGTCTCTAAATTGATATATTTAATGAATAGCCCATATGTAAATGTACAAAATCAGCTTCAAAAAATCATAGGTCACCGAACTCGTTTTTGAGATATTAAGCGTTCAAAATTTGGCGGGAAAAGGATTTCTCTGACTTTTTCATAGGTTTAACATTAGACTTGTGTAAGTGTTAAAGCCTATGAAAAAATGACAATAAATTTATAAAACTTTGTTAGTAAGCCCTTTAAAAATTATCACTATTTTAATAGACAATTTAATGAATGTTATGTCTGTTTCTAATCATATCTGTTTGTATGTATATGCGCCTCATAAGAGGCTCTTTAACTCTTCTTCTTCTTCTTCTTCTTCTTCTTCATCGGGTATATAACGATTAATTTGGTTTTGCCGTATATCGATATTTCAAGGAGTAACATCTCATCAGCGGCATTTGAATAAAACAAGAGGCTCCCAGGAGCCTGAATCGCTCACCTGACACATGTGCCTGAAGTAAAGGTTATTGGGCAAAATCTATTTGACGTTGAAAGGGCCATAAGATTAATAAGGGGGTCATCTGACAATATGGTGGATCTTAAGGTGCTGATCACTTTTGTTCTCAATCAAAATCTAAAAATCTGTCACCCTTTTTGAGTTATTTGCAAAAAAATACAGTTTAACCTAATGTTCTATTTCTAGCCACAGCGGCCATGTTTTACACAGCCTCAATTTGACATTCTTATTTAGTTGTAAAATTGACAGTATTTAGATACAACAATATTTTGTGCAAAGTACTTATTTTAACTAAAACTAATTAATGCATCTACTAACAAGCGCCTAAACAAATTAAAAAAAAGTTTTTTTTTTAAGTTATTTCACATGGCAACATTTTATTTCAGTTTAACTCGAGAAAACAAATAAAAAGATTTGAAAATCCGTGCGTAAAAGTATTTAAATGATTCAGTATAATAAATTAAATAACATATAGCTGATAGGGTGATAGAGTAGATTGCTACCCTTCGAAAAGACATTGTCAACCTCGGCTGCGCCTCAGTTCACAATGCTTTTCTCAAGGTATCAATCTACTCTATCACCCTCTCAGCTATATGTTATTTATATAATAATACATGTACCAAGTTTGGTTCCAATTGGACTTAAAGTGTCAGAGGAGTTAACGTTTTCAATATAATGAGGAAATGCTTTTTAAATGCTCATCTTTGACCCTCTAACGGCAATAACTCCTCAAAGGAAAGGTCCTACAACGTTGACCCTACTACATATTTTGTAGATCTTGATGCGCTTAACGATATGCAATTCAAATTTCTCAAATATCTTTTTTAGTTTTCAAGAAATTGAGCTAAACAGGTGCAAAATTTGCAAAAAAATCCACAAAAAGGGCAATAACTCCTACATGGGTTGTTGGATTTTCTTCAAAATTTCAGAGCTGGTAGATCTTGCAGTGCTGATCACTTTTGTTCCCAATCAAAATTTTAAAATCTGTCACCGTTTTAGAGTTATTTGCAAAAAATTGCCATTTACCCCTATGTTCTATTTTTAGCCACAGCGGCCATGTTTTACAACCAATCAAAAATTCCCACATCAGTTCTATACACCTAATGCTAATAAACAACTATACCAAGTTTTGTTTCATTTGGACTTAAAGTGTCAGAGGAGTTAACGTTTTCAATGTAATGAGAAAATTCTGTTAAAATGCTCAATTTTGACGTTATAAGGGCAATAACTCATCAAAGGGAAGGTCCTACAACGTTGACCCTCTACATATTTTATAGATCTTAATGTGCTTAACAATATGCAATTTAAATTTCTCAAATATCTAGTACAGTTTTCAAGATATTGAGCTAAACAGGTGCAAAATTTTCAAAAAATCCACAAAAAGGGCAATAACTCCTACATGGGTTGTTAGATTTTCTTCAAAATTTCAGAGCTGGTAGATCTTGCAGTGTTGATCACTTTTGTTCCCAATCAAAATTTTGAAATCTGTAGCAGTTTTTGAGTTATTTGCAAAAAACTGCATTTTACCCCTATGTTCTATTTTTAGCCATGGCGGCCATGTTTTACGTTGAATCAAAAATCCCCACATCAGTTCTAAGCAAACAACCATACCAAGTTTGGTTGCAATTGGACTTATGGTGTCAGAGGAGTTAATGTTTTAAAAAGTTTACGGACGACGGACGCCAAGTGATGACAATAGCTCTCATGACACTTCGGGTCAGGTGAGCTAAAAAATTGGAAGATCAAAAATAAAAAAAAATATTGAATGAAAAGTTCTCAAAACCAGAAAGGTCGAACCAGCACCGATGATATCGACCATGTGCATAACAAGGGAAGAAACCTGGTGTTTTAAACAATTTTGAATTTAACAGTCGGAAATTTCAATGACAAAAATATTAGAAATTTGTTGGTACCATCGTGTCAGACAAGTCAAATGGCAGTGGTGAAGTAAAAAACAATAGCAACAGGCTTATTGATGTTTGTGAATGATGCAAGGTAGTTATAGGTGGTACCATATTCCAACATACTAATCTGGAATTGTCCAGATGGCCAGACCAAAAATCAAATTGACAATGTCACGACCACTAAAAGATGGAGAGAAACATTGCAAGATGTCAAAGCATAGCGAGGCGCTGATATAGGTAGTGACCATGTGCTACTGTTGGTCACATTGAAATGCAAATTAAAAAGTCAAAGAAAAGTTATCTGAGACCACATCAAGTTGATGTTAAGAAATTAAATGATCAAATTATAAGAAAAGCATTTCAAGTTGAATTAAAGAATAGATTCCAGATATTAAATGACGAACAAGAGCTAACTATTGCCAACTTCAATACCTCCCTAGTAGAAGCTGGGATGAAAACTTAAGGAAAGAAAAGAAGAAAGAGAGAAGAGTGGATTTCATCTAAAATTTGGGAATTTCTTGAAAAGAGGCACAATACCAAACAAAATTATTAGCAACAAAGTCAGCAAGAATAGTAAACCAACTTAAAAAGAGGTATTCAGAAGAAGATAAAGAAGTTAAAAAAGTGCACGAAAAGACAAAATAGACTATGTAGACAAATTAGCACAAGTCAGAAGAGGCAGCCTCCAAACAAGACATGGGTACATTGTACAGGATATCAAACACACTGAGTATATAAAAGGGTTTACTAGCACAGAAACACCAGTGCGTAAGCTGGATGGGAAACTTGCATCTAGCATAAAGAAAAAATAAGATGCTGGAAGAACCATTTCAAGAAAGTCTTAAACCAAGAACTTCCAACCTTAGCAGCAGAAATTATTGAGAGAGAAGAACTGCTTGATATAGACACCACTAAGCCATCGAAAGATGAGGTATAAAAGGCAATTAAGTCATTAAAGAATTATATGTTCTTACATAAGTTCTTGGAAAAGACCGGCTGATCTTTCACGAGTGATAGATTTTTTATTTTAGTCTTTTTGCGAGTGGGACGCAGCGGAACGAGTCAAAAGACCCACAAAATTCTAACACGAGTGAAAGATCGTTCCCGGTTTTCCAAGAACGCGTGTAAGTACCTATTTCCTCCGTAAGAATTTTTTTTTATATTCTAAAACATTAGGTGACTTCAATCTAAAAAAACGAAAGTTTAGAATAACATTGCATTTCATTGGTCAACATCATCGATCATTATCAGTACCAGTGGTTATTCTTTGTTAATTGACAAGTGTTAGATCGCTGCACGTGCTCGCAATTCAACCTGCTCATCTTATACTGAACAGAGTCATTTCCGGAAGAATAGAAAATCTCCAGGAATAGACCTAGTAACTGCAGATATGTTAAAAACTAGAGAAATAGAAACGCCTAAGCTACTGACAAAGTTACTCCATCAGATATGGGAAACATAAACAGCACCAGCAGATGGGAATGTAAGTAAAATAGTAAAGCTGCCAAAGAAAGGAGATCTATCAGAAGCCAACAACTGGAGAGGTATCATGCTTTTGTCAATCACAAGCAAAATACTGTGTAA
The DNA here is from genome assembly GCA_963971305.1 of Arcuatula senhousia. Lineage (NCBI taxonomy): Eukaryota > Metazoa > Mollusca > Bivalvia > Mytilida > Mytilidae > Arcuatula > Arcuatula senhousia. Next base: position 29,171,839 of record OZ020308.1, on the reverse strand, counting down.
GATTATCCTAAATGGAATATCGGCAGTAATTGACACATACACAAATTTTTTAGCAGTGCAATGAATGGAACACAACTCTCTATTCATCGACTTCTCAAAAGCATTCGATAGTATTCCCCGTCCAGCTCTTTAGAAAATCCTCTCTCACTATGGTATTCCTGAAAAGATCATTTCAATTATCAAGATTTTAAAGACTTCCAAGCAAACGTCATCTGTTCAAACCAACTTACAGAAAGCTTCAACATCAATACTTGTGTTCGTCAGGAATGTCTTCTTTCTCCCCTTCTTTTTACTTTTTGTGTGGACTTGCTCATGAGATGTACCACTCAAGAACCAAACAGAGGAATATAGCAAAGACTTTTGACACCATCTTGGCTAGAAAATCTTGATCTTGCAGATGGCATTGCCCAGCTAGCACAACACCACAGGGATATCCAAAGCAAAATCAAGCATCAATAGTAAGTTATACTTGAAAGTGAACAACAAAAAGACATTGATAACAAGAAAATAGGGGGTTCGTGGAAAAAACATTTAACCCTATTTTACTGGTAAAAATCAGAGGATTCCAAAAAAAATTACAAAAATCCCAAAACAAGACTAGCGAGCATCCTTCAGGCCAAAATCTTCACAATGTTAACTATTTGTAAAATCTATAGGAGTGTAATTTTCCACCAAAACAATCAGATTTATTTTAAAAGTTTGTCAAATCTTATTAAAATCAGACCAATCAATTGTTCCCAACTGACACTGCATGGTAGATCTGAAGACACCCATTCTACTTTCTGTTCAGATGATCTTTCAAATCGACCAATTCGATTGCAGCTTCAAAGATTTTGGAAGCATTACTTCTTATGAGGATTCCGAAAAAAAATAAGAAACTGTCACACACATGTCTTTGCGGACGAAAGTGAATGAAAACATGCAACATTATTTAATATGAAAAAAATATACTATAAGTTAATGATATACATTTATTGACTTTGATAGAGGTGAATACCAGGTTTTATCAACCCGAAAAATAAATGTGTTCACCGAGCAAACGGCCCAGCTAAGATATCGTAAAAAGATCTCTCCATCTTCGAAATAGTATTCAAAATATTTAAACGTTCTTATTTTCCTGTTAATTTGTATCCTGCCTGCGGCTTCGCGCAATATGACATGGATACATGTACCTCGGGTAAAACATATTCTGATCATTGGCATGGCTGCACATCAAATAACTGTATCACCATCGGAGTTCTGGTTTTAAACAGTCATATTGTCTGGGGAGTAACAAGTCATCCAGACAACTCTTCTCGGTGCCACCGTCCTCATGATCTACATGCATATGTGTATTATAATAAATGCTTTGATTATTCAGGTGCGGATCCAGGCGGGGGGGGGGGGGCACCCGGCGCACGGCCCCTAAAATGTGAAAAAAAATTACCATGAAATCAATCAAAAAAGGCCAAAAATTTTCGCGCCTAGCCCGCTTTGCGAATTTTACTACCCGTGCCCCTTCTAACTGAAAATCCTGGATCCGCGCCTGTTATTCATGCTTTCAATCAAATGGATAGAACACAAGTACCGTATGCTGTTATATTTCAATTAAGTTAGCAGTGCCAGATCGAGGCGTATAGCTTGCACTTTTTATTTGATGAGGCAAATGGGACCAGAGGCATGGGGATCTGCTTAACATCACCAGTTAGGCCAGGAAAAATCCCTGTTTGGGGTTCAAGAGGACGAAGCCTAGGCCAAAAATTACTGGAACTCTCAAACTTTTTACTAAACATTTAAAGTAACATAAAATGAATATATATTATGAATATTAAACGAATGTTAAAATATGCAAACTTTGTAATGAAATTGACGATGAAATGCATTTCGTCTTCACCTGTAAATATAATGAAAATATACGAAGTAATTTTTATTTAAACTTTAATAACCATGATGAAAATTTTGAGAGTTTGAATAATTTTGATAAAATAAATGTCATCTTAAACCCATCAACACCAACCCAAATTAAGGCTGTATCGTCTTTTATAGAACAGTCATTAGAACTGAGGAAGGAAGACCCTGGTCAGTCTTAGTTTTCTAAATTGTTATTATGTCTTTATATATGTTTATATGTTATGTGATTTGTTATTGTATCGCCATGACATGTAGTCTTGTGTTGCGTTAATAAAGTTAAAGTTAAATGAAATTGAATTTAACACTCAATTTCTAATAGAATACTTAATAGAATAGCACCATGATCCTATGAATAACCAAAACGTAACCAACTTCATAGATGTACATCGATCGACAAGAGCGTAATTTATGCAATGGTTTGTCAGAGATAAAAAGTATGTTACCTTTGGAAACTTTAAAAATACAAACCTTTTAGTTAAATACCTCAACCTTATACTGAAGTCATATGCTCTGTCAAGTCTCTTCTAAATAACATTTAAAAAAATAAAAATATATATATTAATATAAGCATGGGAATTCAAAATGCTTCCGCTAATGGTGAGCATCATCGAGAGGATACTGTAAATTATAGCAGAACTTCTTTATCCCGAGATATTGCAAGCACAAAACAATCAACACCAGACCATTGTGCAAAAGATGTCCCCGACGGTGGTTATGGATGGGTTGTTGTTCTCTGTGCATTCTGTATTAATTTTCTTGTCGATGGGATTGTATTATCCTTTGGTGTTCTCTTACCAGAGTTTGTTGATTATTTTAATGAAAAAAAGAGTAATATAGCATTGGTTGGAACGGTATTGAGTGGAATACTTTTGTCTTCAGGTGAGAAACATATTGATCATATTTAACTTCAGAAATCTTGCTAGCATTTCACCCCAAAAGTCAATCAAACAAAACGCTACAAAACAAATATCAAACTTGAAAAATCAAAATAGCGACAGGGGCCGAGGCCATTTTTTTTTCTAAATGTTTTCTTTGTTTCTTCAGTGATACTTGTATTTGAAACTTTTTATTAATTTGGTATAGCTCTGAAAAAATATCTTATTTTTCGACCAAATGCAAACTTATGGTCAAACACGCTCGACAAAGTAAAATAGACATATTTGAATTTAAAAAACACATCGGGACTTCCGATACGGAGCGATACAATTTTCAAGGAGCAATCTGGAAATTTCGAAATGACGGTAGGTGCCAAATTTTCTTATATATTTTTTTTCATGATAATTTATAGCTGACACGTACGTTGTTGTCAACTGAATATATATTGGGCCACGTTCTAAGTAATAAAACAAAAATATGTGAACGATCAGTTCTTAAATAAACAAGTTGATAAAGTGATTTTCGACTTCGACAACATGTTCAAACCATCAATTCCTGTAGTAGATTAAATACATTTTGTTCGCTTTTGCATATTATATGTTCTTCATATGATCCGAAATACCCTTTGTTAACAGTATCCCGTGCAACCCTCAATGTAGCCCACGGGCTTTGTGACAACAGATTCCAAGAGGTCTGTGTACAAAAAATATGATACGAAAATCACGGAGCGGAAAAATAAAATAGTACAATTTTCACGGAGCTTTGATACAATTTTCGCGAATCTGTTGTACAATAAATGCAAATGATTCCATTTCCTGTACTTATGATCAAGTTTAACTTGTGAAAACTTTTGATAGTTATTTATTTGCTGTATAAATGCCAACAAAGAGCAGACACAAATTGGTAGCAATGCTATTAGTTACATCTAATTTAAGAAGCCTTCTCTTTTCCATTTGATTAAGGCTGATTTTATTTTTCCGTAAACGTAACTGTATAATTTGTAACGTACATGCATGACTGTTAATAAGTAAAATTAACAATTAATTAAACCCCAAAAAATCATAAATAGTCTGAATTATTATTTATTAAATAATAGGATACTCATTTTTTTTTACAAACACGTACAGGTATGATTTGGTCACTATCATATCTTTTAACTCAATTTTGAACTTTTCTACTAGTGGCTGACAACGAAGAAAGAATTTTTAGTGATCGTATGAGACGTATTTTCTTATAGCCCTGCTTCAAAAGTCGGTCACGAAGAAACCGGTGTCTGATCAAAAAATCTGTGAAATGTGTGCAAGCTCTGGCATATCGAATAAGTTGAGAAATATAAACACCGTATGCAGGAGAAGTGGGTATATTGCTCTGTAGATTAGGAAATTAATAATTTGAAAATTAAAATCGTCTCGTTTATCGTAAATTTTTGTACTGAGATGACCACCTGGGTCAAATTCGAGGTGCAAATCCAAGAAAGACGAGAAGCAATTAGATTCGGTGGTCTCTTTAACCTCCGATTCCGGAGGATATATTGAAGGAATCCAACTACCAAATGAAGTGTTATTGACAGAAAGGACATCATCAATATATCTGAATGTAAGATTAAATTACCTTGCCTCTTTCATCTTCTTGTTCTTTACGAGTCCCTGAAGAAATTCAGTCTCGTAAGAGTATAAAAACAAATCGGCGAGGAGAGGAGCACAGTTTGTGCCCATTGGAATGCCGATTTGTTGTTGAAAAATCTCTCCTCCGAAGGTGACAAATATGTTGTCAATGAGGAAATCAAGCATACTGCAAACTTGTTCCAGTGTGTAACAAATTTTATCTTTGAAAGATGTTTTGGAAAAGAATGTAGAATTATAACCCAAAACAACAAAATTCCTTGAGTTTGAAAAGGCTTTTTCGAGAAGTTTTTTCAGGCGACATTTTACTTTTTCGTGTGGCAAGGTAGTGTATAAAGTTGAAAAATCGAACGTTTTCAAAGAGTGAACCTCAGAAAATGATCTAGATTTAAAATGATCTAACAAATCTTTTGAGTTTTTCAAAATCCACATATGGTTAATTTCACTACGATTATAAATAGTGTCACAGTATGCTTGTTGACCTTGTTTGACAGCAGACAAGATTTTAGTTAAATGAACGGACAGCTCTGTAGTTGAACATGATGAAGATCCAGCAATATACCTTTCTTTGTACGGATTTTTGTGAAGTTTAGGTATCCAGTACAAATATGGTAACTATGTTCCTCTTTCATTGGAATATTGATGCCCTGTTGCTTTTTGGCAAGCTGTAGTTTACACTGTTTAAAAGTTCCAGACCTTGAAAAGGTTATACCCAGGTAGTTGAACGAATCTACTATTTCGAGTGGTTTGTTGTTATATTTTATCGAATTTTGTTTTAACTTTCTTCCTTTAGAGAAAATCATAACTTTGGTTTTTGCAGTATTTACTTTTAGTTTCCATACGTTACAGTAATCTCGGAATTTATCCAATGCTTTTTGTAAATCTCGTTCTGACTCTGCCATTAGTACTGCGTCATCTGCATAAAGAAGCAGAAGAAGCTTTAGGTAGATTACAATGACTTCAAGATCTTTGCTGACTGTTGTTTATCCTTGTGTTCCTTGTGAAAGGAGAAAATCTTCTAGATCGTTCAGGTATAACGAAAAAAGGTAAGGTGAGAGATTTTCCCCTTGTCTGACTATAGTTTCACACGCGAAATAATCTGATGTTTGACCATTGTATTTGAGGCATGATTTTATAATTTGATACATGTTTTAAATGGTCTGGAACATTTTCCATTGATATCTTTCAATATCATTTTTGACCATAAAGAGCTTCTGTCAACTGTATCGAACGCCTTTTCAAGGTCTATAAATGCACAAAATAATTTACATTTCCTAAGACTCAACTAGTCCTCTTAGTGAATTCAAAACAAAGGCACAATCTACTGTCGAATATCCTTCTCTAAATCCATGTTGGTTTTCATTGATAAGTGATATTTCTTCAGAATAAAATTTAAGTCTCTCATTTAATACGGATGTGAAAAGTTTCCCAAAACAACTTACAATGGTGATTGGTCGATAGTTTTTAGAATCACATAAATTTATCTCCTTTGTTTTTGTATATAGGCTTTATTTATAGAGTCAAAGATAACATTGAATAATTTTACGTAAATATCACCAAAAAATTTCAACCATTGACTATCAACCATTTTGCTAAGTGATTTACAGAAATGGTCAAGACTAACTTTCTTTAAGATATCAATAATAGGTGAATGAAAGTCTAATAAGAGTTCTGCGTTTCTATTAAAAAACTTTATTTTGTTGTCGATCAGGAGTTTCATTAAACTTCTATCGAAATGAAAGTGTGTTGATTAATATTTTTGAAAGACGCTACTTTGCAATGTAAGGGAAACTTTCTTGGACTGAAATAATTTCAACCATTGCATATTAACCATTTTGCTAAGTGATGCAGTGAGAAATTTTTGAATTACGCAGTGCCAAGAATTTTTTTACTTAAATTGTTTTGGATATCTTTCTTGCAAAACAAATTTTGCAACTATGCTACTCTCATATATATATATAAATGTATAATTTACTAAAATTAGTTTATTTAGTATTTAACTTAGAATTATGGAATCCAAGTAGAGCCCACTTTCCCCAACGATAAATGTCTTAATGCCCATAGTACATTGTGTAGAAGGAGGATCAATTTTTACACTTACAATCGTCAATTCAGCGCGTCAATTCAGGTTAAGGAAGAAAAAACAACAAAGCTCTACGACAATTCAACATCTGCACTCATTCCTCATTTTAGAGATAAGGTCTAGCAATTAATGAGTTTATGATGTCTGTCATATTTTTTTTTGTAAAAACAAACCTGACGCTCTACCAATGAAATCGATGCATTTCCACACAAGCTTTGGAATAGCGAATAAGCTGGAGCGGACGGAATATTGCTACATAAGAAGGGGAAGTTGACGGCCCTCACGTTTGTAATAGATCTTTATAAAGACACAAAGACGCCATTCAATACTTTACTTTTCAGATGAATATAATCTAACAAATAATACAAATCTGAATGTTGTAACTTGTGTTATGTGGAAATGCCTAGAACAAGTACAGACATACAAAAAATGTTATGGTAATTAACTAAAACGATATTCATACCCCAAAACTGAAAAAAAATTCCGTTTCACAGAAATTTAAATGTTCCGTGAAAATCGTATCATTTAAAGCAGTGTCCTTCGTGAAAATCGTATCTTTGTTCCGTGATTTCCGCAGAAGAAGCATTCAAAGGTTGACATAAATGATATCTAATTTGGAATTTCATGAAATTACTGAAAATCAGGACTTTCGTGGAATTCCTTTAGGGTTTATCAATAATTTGAAATAACTTATTTTCACCAGTAATTGCATGAGATAAGTTATATTTTAGGGAATATTACACACATTCACTAAAAATAAAATCTTAAATTAAAAAGTAAATGTCATGATTTTGTCAAGTTTAAAGTTGAATGTATAGAAATAAAAGATGGCTTTATGTCAGATAAGATTAAAAAAATCTTGCCATTTCGATAAGTCTGTATTAGTATCGGACGAAGTCCGACTAAGTGTAGAATATAGGTCACATGACAAGTGTATTAATGCTGCAAACCGGATGTAGCATTTGTAAATCAATCCCATAATCCCCCGAAGGCCAGCTTTAGCTGTGTTTTCGCATAAGAAACTAAAAAGAAATTATGTTGTGGCGAAGCCAAAATATAATTTCTAAACCAATTAAATTTTCAAACGATTTTTTTTCAAGTTTTTTTGGGCGAAATAAAAACTTTATTCGAAACGTTGGTCAGTGACCTACAAAAAACACCATAACAACGGATTCCAATATGGCGACGTGTTTACATGACGGCAGACTAAAACATTACTAAATGACGTCACCTATAACAACATGACACCATGTCAACGTAATCAATATGGGAATGTTTACATACGAACAATAATGCACCATGATCACAAATGAGCCTTGCACTGATTTAGCTAATCTCAGCCTATGACAAAACAAAATTTAAGATAGTAAAGAAAGGGTCCTACCTCAGATGCTGGGATGTATCCTTGGAAGTTTTCAATCCTGCGTGATATCCTCACATGTCAAACCTTCATGCCGTTATTTTCCGCCAGGTTTCTAAATCGATCTCCTGATGTCAATACGACCGAGATGATTAAATACTGACACCGAAAATCTTCAAAACCTGGCTGAATGAATGTTGACATTTTGTTTGTTGTCTACTGAAGCGCGAAATTCTCTGACAGGGAAATGACGTCATGAAGAAGTTAATTCGTCCCCGCTTAGTGTTGTCCACAAATATTTGGATGGTATTTGCATAATTACTGATCAAATGTATATTTTAACAAGAATGCAAATGTAATATGATTGTCCGGGGTGATTTAAATCTAAGACTAAAATAAAAGAAAGGGCTTTTAATCATTGACATATAATTATTCAAATATTTATTTTTATTATTTTTGACTGACTTCGTCCGATTTTAGGCTAAAGCCTACGCCATATTAGTAGGGAAGTCGAAAGCTCTTATTTATTCTCAGGATGATCGAAGATTAGGAAAAGGTGCGCATGTCTATGAAGTCAGATCCGCTTCCGGTCCGCCAGCTTGGATCTCTTCGGTCATTTTGATACCCCTGACGTCATATTCGTTTTTTTAGAAAAGATTCCCGCTAAAAGTTTCGCGTGTAATTTTCCGAGGGAAGTATGTACAGAACAGCACCCCTTCAGGGATCAGACTTTACCGTAGGGTGTGGAGTACAATTTAATCGTCCGTGGTAGGGTTGGACCCATTTGAATAAAAGTTAGAAATCGGTATAAGACCATTTAATTCGACCAGACTTCTGCTGAAATGTGTTCGATAATTTTGTTAACCAGACATGTGCACATGGTGCAGAGAGGCGACCAAAGTTCTATTATTGTTGGTGATCGAACTAGACCATAAACATAGGTTTGTTGTATATCGTTTAAAAGCTCCCGCGAGGAACACTATTTTACAGTAAATTTTACCTCTATTTTAAAATTGTGTTATTTTCCCCTTTCAGGTTCAACTCGTTTTTTCCTATCCACAAGAAATTTATCAACGGAATATTTCTGAATATATAAACCTTAAAAACAAACTGTATAAAATTTAGTAAAATTCTTGATACAACTTTATGGTTTTTAAGGCCAATAAAGTCCCAATGTTAAAGTAGTGTAAAATCTAGAGGATTCTAATTCCCGCCAAATTTTGACGTCATATACCTCGGAAACGAGCACACAGACTTCTGGTTTTCTTTTTGTAATTTGATAAAGTGGACAACTATTAATCATTTACACCATAAATTATAAAAAGTTTGATAAAAAAAAGTTCAGGAGTGACCATCCTTAAGGATAATATGATATTTGTTAATCGTTTTTTAAAAAGAAATTCCGATGATTTTTTTTAAATATTCTAGACTGTTAGGGTGGTTCAAAACACCATTCTGACCTAGATATCGACCAAATGATATGAAATATCATTCTTTGAAAAATGCATTTTATCCGTAATTTAAAAAAAAAAATCCATTAAAAAGCTTTATTCCGGGTCGAAAGATTTCAATCCTTTGGTATATCTAGCAAAATTTACTACTTACAATTTCAAGCTTAACTAAATGCGTCCTTCAATTATCGAATCTAATTTATAAAACAAAGGCGTTTTGGAATTTAAAAAAAAATGACCCCAACAAAAAAACTTTAGTTTCTAAAATTTCATGAGTACACAAATCAAACACGCCATCATTTGGGAGAACAATCAATCAATTAATCAATCATAATTTCCTTCATAAAAGAGATTACACAATATTAATAGGTTAAACATATGTACATGTACATGCTAAGGCAAAAAGGATATAAAATAATACAAGTATATGAAGTAAATACATAATTATGGTAATGATAAATAAATAAATCAATAAATCAATAAATCAATCAATATAAATAAATAAATAAATAAATAAATAATGATAGTATATCTCTTAAATAGATAAATAACTAAATAGATAAATGAAAAACTCAGATGAAAGGTTCGATGACATTGCATGTGATTAAACATTTTAGATACAGATGACAGTTTACATTATTATCCTTATTTGATTTTTACACCATAATTTGATTAATTCTTAACATGAACAACATATTTGAATAAAGTGATTAAGGTTCTGCATTCTTAGCGAGCATCGAACATTTATATTATTTTTTATCCGTGTGTGCAAAAAGGAATTAAATAGACCCAACCCCACCCGAATCATATTGTTGTTAAAATATCTATTAAAAATTCAGTCATTTGTGCAAATAATTAATCCCTGTAACATTCTGGGACGACATGTAGCGGGGACGAAATTATCCCTTTATGGACTCCGTGACGTCATTTCCTTATCAAAGTATTTCACGCTAGTTCATCAGACCAACAACATGCATTCTTAGCGAGCATCGAACATTTAAATTATTTTTTATTCGTGTGTTTGAAAAGGAATTAAATAGATCCAACCCCACCCGAATCATATTGTTGTTAAAATAGCTATTAAAAATTCAGTGATTTGTGCAAATGATTAATCCCTGTAAAATTCTGGGACATGTAGCGGGGACGAAATATCCCTAATGGGCTCCGTGACGTCATTTCCTTATCAAAGTATTTCTAGCTAGTTCATCAGACCAACAACATGCATTCTTAGCGAGCATCGAACATTTAAATTATTTTTTATTCGTGTGTTTGAAAAGGAATTAAATAGACCCAACCCCACACGAATCATATTGTTGTTAAAATATCTATTAAAAATTCAGTGATTTGTGCAAATAATTAATCCCTGTAAAATTCTGGGACGACATGTAGCGGGGACGAAATATCCCTAATGGGCTCCGTGACGTCATTTCCTTATCAAAGTATTTCACGCTAGTTCAGCAGACCAACAACATTCAGATTCTGTCAGGTTTAGCGAGGTTTTCTGGTATCAGTGTTAAATTTGTAGTATAGACGATCTTCCAAAAGTGCCATTCCAGAACGTTCCGGATGTTAGAGTAGGGGTCACAAGAGGTCAATGGGGGTAAAATGGCGGCTTTTTTAGAAGAGAGCGCAGGGACTGAATTATTCTATCAATCTATTAAATGTGTTTTTTAATGGAAAACAATCAAACATGAAATGAATTAATTTGTTTCACTCGGAGGGTCCTTTCAATAATTTAAGAAAGGATATGGAGTAAATGAACATGAGACTACAACACATATGTTAGCTCCAACTGCAATTAATTTTTATGAGCTGTATGGCCATTTCGGAAAATTATTCCTCATCAGCAGCACTAGAACCCAAACAAAGGAAATCAACAATTCAAAAGATGTCCAAAATGCATTAAGCCAAACGAAATCAAAATTAATAATGCTAAGGGCAAAACTACGATGGAGGGAGTTTAACCTTAGGTTTTAGAATTTACATAAATTTAGAATTTACACAAAAACCAATACCCGGATCGCGAGTTCCAAAATAGCCGCCATTTTACCTCGATTTTACTGGAAAACTTGTACCTACTCTGTGATAAATCAAACAGGGAAACCTTGTCCTTTCTCTCCAATCCCTTGGAAATGTTTGTTTTTATATTTCTTTAACCATTACAAATTGACGAACAAAACTTTTTATTCAATTTTGTTTCAAATTTTCCTAAAATAAATCGATAAACATGTTGCTTCCATTGCTCCCAATGTTCTGACGTCAGATCTTACCTCAGTTGACCTTTGACATTTGGACATTCTAATATCCGGAATGTTCCGGAATGGATTAACTCGCGATTGGTCTATTCATTTACACTTAAATAATGAAATTTAAAAATTCCCTTTTACGCGCAAATGACGTCGGCAACCCCACGAATCAGTTATCCAGTAATTTGAGGTAAGATTTCGACAATTACCAAAAAAATCGAAATTGGAAGATCGTCTATTGGTAACAGGAGGTTCATTTAGAAACCATGCGGAAAAAAGTTTATTAATAAGTAAAAAATATCATGCTGGATTGAGGAAAGTGAGTGAAACATATGTGATGAGACACAACCTTCATTTCCAGGTACATGTAAGACCCTTTTATTATTACACATAACTAATAAATCGCTGTCACTGCAAGGCTGTGATTAGATTTTATTCAGTTAATTTATGCATTTCTTTATCTTACATAAGATTAAACAAAGATTGGTCATTATCATGAATTAGGTGACGACAAGTTAATGGGACGATTTATACAGTTGCCCAAAGCTAGCTTGGTAATTTCCGGGAATTCGTTTTTGAGGGGAAAAGACCAAGTGGTGTTTAAATAAAAAATCTTTGTGTAAAAATAAACAAGTTGATGAATGAGGGTTTTATCACTGGTTTTTCATTTCTATTTTATTTTTTTAATTATTTTTTATTATAAGGGTTGATTTTTTTACGCCGTGCCTATTATTTGTTTGCTGCGTAAAAGTAGACGTGTTCCGGTTTTCTTGTCAGTATATTTCTGGCACATCTCAAAACATGCATGATGCCGTAGGGCTCGCATCTGCTATGCTCACTAAAATCATTCCTTTTCATACTACTGTACTACAATTCAGCCCATTTCTTCATAACAATACACGTGTATTACACATTGAGTAATTTCAATTCAAGTAATTTTTTATTGAAGCCGTTTTCAAAAATTTCGAAAAGCATTTGCTTTAGATCATGGATTTAATAATTGAAGGACGTTATTAGTTTGGGTTGAAGATGTTAATAGAATCTGCAATTGTACCAAAAAGATGGCAAACTTTTGAAAATAAATATTAAGAACTCAAATGTAATGCATTCATTAAAACGATATTTCATATTTACAATTATATTTGGTAGAAATTTGTGTTCTTTTAGTAAAATTAACACTATTTATTTGGTCGATTTCTAGGCCAAAATTGTATTGGGAATGACCTTAAATATCATTGTCTTATGCAAGTCTGTATGTTAACTAGTTTGCTAATAACCTTTGTTTACACGCTAAAATGGATAGATTCAATTAAAAAGATAACCCGGCCTCTATTACAGTTATAGCATAGATTGAAGAATTTGATGACAATATCATCTTAAGATAAGGTAATTATTTTTTATAACAATTGATTTTAAAATACTTTACGGTTAAGCCTATGACGTGATCCGACAGATGTGCACATTTAAGGTGCATGGTTCAAAACACAATTTTGACCTAGATATCTACCAAATGAAAATGATAATTCTAAACAGATTAAGGTTCATGTATACGTTTACATCATTAATTTTAGATTGGGTTTTCAGTATATGTACAGCAAACTGTACATGTAACATTCAAAAATAAACCGTAGCAGGACCTAGATATATTAATTTCTTATTCATTTTTATTAATATTTTGATGATTAATTCTTTTACTTTTAAGTTTTGATTTTTTTACACAGTCGATTTTAGGTTAATACCACTTGCATCCGTACAGGTGGCCTATAATCTCATGCGACATTTGTCACCAACATGTCAGTTGACGGTCACTATTGGGATAGTTTGTTCTTATTGAAATGCCTTTTTAACGCAAAAAAACCCTGCTATCTTCAACTAAATAAATGTGTCAATGTAATAAGGTGTGTCCATATCTAGGTCCTACTTTACTTTACTTGTCCTGATAATATGCCGTTTGAGCTGTACATAAACTAAGATTTTCCTCAAAAAAAGTTCAAACTGTCCTGACATGCCTGATGAACCTTAAGAACAACAGATATTAATATCATCATAACTGTTCCATTTTACAGCACCCCATTGCAGCCTTTTTATACGACCGCAATTTTTTTGCGATCGTATTATGTAATGGCGATGTCGTTGTGGTCGTCGTTGTCGTCGTCTGTAGACACTTTGGTTTCCGTGCGATAACTTTAGTTGTAGTTAACCAACTGTTATAAGATTTGGATATGATGTTTATAACTACTAAAGGAAGGTTGGTATTGCATTTGGGGTTTTTGACCCCTACTGTTTAAGAAAAAAGGGCCAAAGGGGCCAAAAATGGGTATATTGACAAAACGTCTATAGAATGTTTAATTTTCATCTGATTTTGATCATTTCTTTTTTATTGTATTTCTCAATAAATTCTGTCAACAAAATGTAACAACAGTTTTGGTGTATCTTGTACCGTTACATTGCTATAAGGGGTCAAAAAAGGGCCACACCCAAAAAATCGACTTTTTTATTGGAATCCGTGTAAAAATTCCTGCCTGTGTTTTTCAATTAGATTTGCAATATCTCATACCGTTTTCGGGAATTTAGGGGTCAAAGGGGCCAAAAACGACAATTATGAGAGTTTGTCTTGGCAAATGGTTTTATAAAAAAAAAATGTAATCGGCTGACCAATTGTTACATTGCTTTAAAATGATGTCTCTAACCACTAGAGAAAGTTTCCTCATGTATTAAGGGATTTCTGCCCCAACCATTTTAAAGAAAAGGGACCAAAAGGGGGAAACTGGATGTTAAGACAAAACTCCGTATAACATTTTCTTTCATACAATTTGTCATTTTTTTTTATTGAAATCCTTGGTAAATTCTGTCAGGATAATGTAACGACAGTTTTGAAGTAAATTGTACCGTTACATTGCTATCAGGGGTCAAAAAGGGGTCACACCCCCAAAAAATGACTTTTTTATTTGTGGTCCAATTTCGAAAATCTTTTTTTCATTGGAATACTTGTAAAAACCATGCCATCATTTTCCATTCAGGTTAGCAATATCTCTTACCAATTTGGGGAAATTAAAGTCAAAGGGACCAAAATCGCATAATGAGTTTTCCTTGAAGGTTTGAATAGACTACATAAATGTGTAAACAAAATTCAAATATGCAATTCAAAGTCCCCCAAAGAATGCATGTATCGAAAAGTTTTGTCAGTCCACCATGGGCTGCATGTGTCCAAAGTATTTGACAATTCATATTTGGCTGCAAATGCACAGGGTTCATCATGTTGCGGTCGTATCATGCTGCGCTCGGCGTAGCTTTTTATTCTTGTAATGAATACATGTGATTGCTAACTTTGACGGGAACTTTGACAACAGATATTTCATAAAATGAATTTTATTTGAAATAAATATGTGTTCTTTCGTCACAATTGGCCGATATCTGGGTCAAAACGGTATAATAGGCACCACCTTGTGCAAAGATCCATTGCTAAACATAAATTCAACCATTAATGTATGATCTTTTGTTTTCCGTTTTTGCATTTAATGATAGCGTATTTAATGTTTTTGGATGTGAAGAATTTTGAATGTTAATTCATCAGCAGATTATAAGTTACGCTGTGTGCACACTAGCCCAAAACGACACACTTACTCGTGACCTCCTGATACCATCTTGACCTAGATAGCGACCAGATAAAAAAAAACTAGTGTTAATTTTTATAAAAAAAAACAATTTTTTAACCAATGATAATGCATAATATAAAATATCATTCTTAAATGAATGCATTACATCCATCTTGTCACGACTTGGGTTCGCGTTTTTGATTTCCGTTCAGTTTTGTGTTTTGTGTTTCGTCGTTGTCCTTTCGGATTTGACACTTGAATGCCCCATTGGTGCCTCTTTTTTCTTGCTTAATCAATCATTTTTAAGGTTTATGTATACGATGACCTCAAAATGGCTTAAATTGAGATCGGTTTTTTTTCAGTACATGTATAGCAAAGACAGCATATAAAATTCAAAAATATAAAATAGCAAGACCTAGATACAATAATGTCTTATCTATTTATTAATAATATTTGTATGATTAAGTTCATTATTTTAAAGTTCTGTTTATTGGGTTTTTTTGGGTTTTTTTTTTAGCAAAGCCGACTTTAGGTTAATATCATTTACACCCTTGCGCGTGGCCTCAAAAATCATTGGACATTGTATTACAAATTAACCACAAGTGTTGACTAACATGTACTAAGATTTTCTTCAAACAATTTCAAACTGTCCTGATAAATTTCAACAAATATGAGTCCAAAAAACCGTGTAATTCAAATCTGTTTAAAAATTATGGATGTAATGCATTTTTCAAAGTATAAAATTTCATATCATGCAGTTAATTTGAAAAGAATGTAGATTTTTTTATTCAATACTTTTCATTTGGCAACGAATACAGGACAAAATATGTCTGTCTTTTCTGTGACGACAACGTGGAGCAGATATATAATGTCAAGGCACATGTGGCCAACCACGAGCGGCTCATGAGCGAACAAGTTCGCCTCCTGTCCCGAACCCATGGCCAGCAGGAAGGATCTTAATCCCTGTCCTTCGTCCATGACCAGCCTCGTCGATCACCAGCTCATATCTCTTCTTCCGGTCTACAATATCACCAACACAACCAGATACACCCAATTTTTCTGATATTCTTCCTGAAGACCCGCAAACCAGAGCTATCAACCTTTGCCATTGGGACGCGCCATTGGAACTAGAGAAAATAATGGTAACCATGCACATTTAGGACCGGCATAACGTTAATCTACATAAATCATCTATATCTACTTCGGTTATTTATTGCGTAACACCGAAACTGAGAACCTCCGATTTTTCCATTCAAGTTTTATTAAATATAATCATTTCTTTGAGCATTCTTATTTAATGCAAAGTTGAGCTGACCACGAACTAAGAAGAAGTATATCGAAAAGATATTATTGAAATCGATTGTAAGCAGCGAGAAAATAGCAAAATTGGTTGTCCATCTGCTTACCAATTTCTTTATTAATACAAATGACAACAAAGTTCAAGACAATAAATTTTGCTACGCCTGACGCGCGTTTCGTCTATTCAAGACTCATCAGAGACGCTCTACCAAAAATATTGAAAATGCCAAACACTATATGAATATAAAGAGCATAGAACAATAAAACCAAAAATACCAAACTGGGGAACCAAATTATTACTAAGATAATCAACCTATGTCTGGGGTAGGAAGAACCATAGGGTTTAGACAATTTTGAAATTTAGACGGATAATTTAAAGCTTTGATGTTTTCTCCAACTCAAAAGTGTTGGTTCCGGAGCGGGCTAACCTCGGGAATTAAAACTCCACCAGCAGTGCTAACCTTCACGTGTGTTCGAAAAACAAATGACAACAAAATTCAAGACAATAAATTTTGCTACGCCTGACGCGCGTTTCGTCTAATCAAGTCTCATCAGAGACGCTCTACCAAAAATATTGAAAATGCCAAACACTATATGAATATGAAGAGCATAGAACACTAAAACCAAAAATACCAAACTGGTGAACCAAATTATTACTAAGATAATCAACCTATGTCTGGGGTAGGAAGAACCTTAGGGTTTAGACAAGTTTGAAATTTAGACGGATAACTTAAAGCTTTGATGTTTTCTCCAACTCAAACGTGTTGGTGCCGGAGCGGGCTAACCTCGGGGAATTAAAACTCCACCAGCAGTGCTAACCTTCACGTGTGTTCGAAAAACAAATGACATCAAAATTCCAGACAATAAATTTTGCTACGCCTGACGCGCGTTTCGTCTATTCAAGTCTCATCAGAGACGCTCTACCAAAAATATTGAAAATGCCAAACACTATATGAATATGAAGAGCATAGAACAATAAAACCAAAAATACCAAACTGGGGAACCAAATTTTTACTAAGATAATCAACCTATGTCTGGGGTAGGAAGAACCTTAGGGTTTAGACAATTTTGAAATTTAGACGGATAATTTAAAGCTTTGATGTGTTCTCCAACTCAACAGTGTTGGTGCCGGAGCGGGCTAACCTCGGGGACTTAAAACACCACCAGCAGTGCCAACCTTCACGTGTGTTCGAAATACAAATGACAACAAAGAAATTGCAAGCAATTTCTTAGGAGCAGTCGAACATTTTCCTGATTACCGTATAGTGGGTAATTTTCGCGGCGTGCAAATTTCGCGATTTCGTACCAAATGACGTTTTAATTTACGCGGACATTTATTTTCGCGATTTAATAATATTCTCAATACAAGTTTATGTTGAATCTATTTTACGCGGGCTCTAAATTTCGCGATAGAATAATGGTCGCGAATATAGCGAAAATAAAACCTCGCGAAAATTTCCCGCTATACGGTATATCACCAATTAAAACAGTTTGAACGTGACTGGTGGATCAAGTGTGCCCTACTCTGACAATATATGTGTTCTGAGATGTCTTGCTGTTCATCGTGACGAGTCTGTTGTGAATGTTAAACCAAAGCAAAAGCTTTAATGTACCAAAAATGCAAATACCAAAACGTGGGTATAAACAATTAATTTTGATATGCTATACATCGATATTTCAAGAGGTCAACTCTCATCAGTAGCATTTGAATCAAAACATTGGAAGGTCATATTCCAAACTGTTGAAAACGAAAAGTACTCAAAACCGAACGTTCAAACAAGAAAGCCAATCCAGCACGGAGGATATCGACCATGTGCATTAAAAGGAAAGAAACCTGGTGTTTTAAACAATTTTTGAATTTACAAATCGGAAATTTTAGCGACAAACAATTTTTAAAACACACCGGAGTACCATATCAACGTTTCAAGGGAGTGTACCTAAGCAAACTGTATATTTTTGAACAAATTTTCAATGTTAACATTTTGTATACGAACTTAAGAAAGACTTAAATGGAGAAAACGTTCATGTTTACCTAGTTCGACATTCGCCGTACAAATATAACAAAGCGTGAAATCTGAGCATTTACATGGACCATTTTAATTATATATATTCGTGATCTTAATAAATACGCAAAACTTTCCTGGTGAATTTGCATCAAACACTGGAACTCCAAATACATGCTTTACCGAACTCCAAATACATGCTTTACCGCAAGGAGCGATCTTGGTTGGGAGCAGCTTGTTATTGAGCAATTGCCATCATTTGGCGTCTGTTGTCCGTCCGTCCTTCGTCCGTAAACTTTTTCAAACGTTAACTCATCTGACACCATAACTCCAATTGCAACCAAACTTGTTTATTGGTATATGTGCTACAGCACTATTGTTTGAATTTTTGATTCGTAATAAAAACATGGCAGCCATGGCTAAAAATAAAGCATAGGGTTAAATTGCTGTTTTTGCAGTTAACTCAAAAACCCTGACAGAAATTAATATTTTACAGGTAAAAAGTGTTCAGCACTTCAAGATCTACAAGCCCTGAAATTTTGAATAAGATCCAGTGACCAATGTAGGAGTAATTATCTACATTTTTTGAACTTCTTAAGTTCAATTTCTTAGAAACTATACAGGATATTTGAAATAATTAAAATGCATATTGTTAGGCACACGTAGATCTACAAAATCCGTTACAGGATCAAAGTTGTAGGTTCGTTCTTTTAAGGGGACCCGGTGATTCCCCTTCAAGGCCTTCAAGTTCCTTCCACGGACGAGCCCACTCAGTCCTACACCCTTCGGTAAAGACTGATCCCTCAAAGGGTGTTGTTCCGAACATGCTTCCCGTGGAAAATTATGCGCAAAACTTTTGGCGGGAAATTTTTCGAAAATACCTCCTTTCCTAGAATACCTTTGAAACCTGATATGACGTTATGGGACCGGATACAAAGAAGCCGACGGAATCCTATATGTCTATCAATCCAGGATGGCGGACAAGACGCGGATAAGGCACCAAATCCTCATCCCTCCTGAGAAACCATCAGAGTTTTCGCCTTCCCTAATACTGGTATTGAACAATGTCTACTTTTTGAAGTCAGATTTATAATTCTTGTTTTTAAAAAATCAACCTAAAAGAAACTGTAAAGCTGAATATGCCCGGAAGGGCCCAGTTTGCAAAAAAATATACACATTCAAAAGATTTACATGAAACTTTAATTCGCTTATCACAGGCTATTGGTACTTTGCGGAACGGAACGGAACGAAACGGAACGGAACGGAACAAGACATGGGGATCCATAAGGGGAAAATTTTTATTAATATATTTTTTTTAACTATGACAAGGACTTGCTTCTAAACTAGTCCTTGTGTATGAATTTCACATTTTTGTATCATAAATTAAAAGTTTTATAAATCATCCCTACTTTAATAGTCTGTTCAGATATTTAAAGCTATATTTTAACATGGCCTTAAATAATTAGTAAACTAGTAAGTTGTCAACGCATAATGAAAGTCATTGCTGTCTCTCAGCCATTTTTTACTTAAATAAGACATATGTACATGAAGATAAATTTGAGAATACAATCTTGTTCCGTTTCGTTCCGTTAAATACCATTACCCGGGGGCTAATGGTACTTTGCGGAACGGAACGGAACAAAAAATTTTTCTTCCAAATTTCATTTTCGCACAAAGTTTCCACCATCGTGATAAGAAATAGACATATGAAACACTTGAAATGTAAAGAAAATACAACAAGTTGTCCGCAATTATTTATTATACCTACCTTCTGAGAAGATGAACCTATTCAGGCTAGAACTAAAAGGAGTGCGTTTAGATCTAGGTATAGTATTGGGTTATCTTAGAAATAGATGATAGAGACTCTGATATGCTACTAATGACGAAAATCGAAAAAAAAATCTTGTTCCGTTTCGTTCCGTTAAATACCATTACCCGGGGGCTAATGGTACTTTGCGGAACGGAACGGAACAAAAAATTTTTCTTCCAAATTTCATTTTCGCACAAAGTTTCCACCATCGTGATAAGAAATAGACATATGAAACACTTGAAATGTAAAGAAAATACAACAAGTCGTCCGCAATTATTTATTATACCTACCTTCTGAGAAGATGAACCTATTCAGGCTAGAACTAAAAGGAGTGCGTTTAGATCTAGGTATAGTATTGGGTTATCTTAGAAATAGATGATAGAGACTCTGATATGCTACTAATGACGAAAATCGAAAAAAAAATCTTGTTCCGTTTCGTTCCGTTAAATACCATTACCCGGGGGCTAATGGTACTTTGCGGAACGGAACGGAACAAAAAATTTTTCTTCCAAATTTCATTTTCGCACAAAGTTTCCACCATCGTGATAAGAAATAGACATATGAAACACTTGAAATGTAAAGAAAATACAACAAGTTGTCCGCAATTATTTATTATATATATAGTTTGGGTTGAAGATGTTAATAGAATCTGCAATTGTACCAAAAAGATGGCAAACTTTTGAAAATAAATATTAAGAACTCAAATGTAATGCATTCATTAAAACGATATTTCATATTTACAATTATATTTGGTAGAAATTTGTGTTCTTTTAGTAAAATTAACACTATTTATTTGGTCGATTTCTAGGCCAAAATTGTATTGGGAATGACCTTAAATATCATTGTCTTATGCAAGTCTGTATGTTAACTAGTTTGCTAATAACCTTTGTTTACACGCTAAAATGGATAGATTCAATTAAAAAGATAACCCGGCCTCTATTACAGTTATAGCATAGATTGAAGAATTTGATGACAATATCATCTTAAGATAAGGTAATTATTTTTTATAACAATTGATTTTAAAATACTTTACGGTTAAGCCTATGACGTGATCCGACAGATGTGCACATTTAAGGTGCATGGTTCAAAACACAATTTTGACCTAGATATCTACCAAATGAAAATGATAATTCTAAACAGATTAAGGTTCATGTATACGTTTACATCATTAATTTTAGATTGGGTTTTCAGTATATGTACAGCAAACTGTACATGTAACATTCAAAAATAAACCGTAGCAGGACCTAGATATATTAATTTCTTATTCATTTTTATTAATATTTTGATGATTAATTCTTTTACTTTTAAGTTTTGATTTTTTTACACAGTCGATTTTAGGTTAATACCACTTGCATCCGTACAGGTGGCCTATAATCTCATGCGACATTTGTCACCAACATGTCAGTTGACGGTCACTATTGGGATAGTTTGTTCTTATTGAAATGCCTTTTTAACGCAAAAAAACCCTGCTATCTTCAACTAAATAAATGTGTCAATGTAATAAGGTGTGTCCATATCTAGGTCCTACTTTACTTTACTTGTCCTGATAATATGCCGTTTGAGCTGTACATAAACTAAGATTTTCCTCAAAAAAAGTTCAAACTGTCCTGACATGCCTGATGAACCTTAAGAACAACAGATATTAATATCATCATAACTGTTCCATTTTACAGCACCCCATTGCAGCCTTTTTATACGACCGCAATTTTTTTGCGATCGTATTATGTAATGGCGATGTCGTTGTGGTCGTCGTTGTCGTCGTCTGTAGACACTTTGGTTTCCGTGCGATAACTTTAGTTGTAGTTAACCAACTGTTATAAGATTTGGATATGATGTTTATAACTACTAAAGGAAGGTTGGTATTGCATTTGGGGTTTTTGACCCCTACTGTTTAAGAAAAAAGGGCCAAAGGGGCCAAAAATGGGTATATTGACAAAACGTCTATAGAATGTTTAATTTTCATCTGATTTTGATCATTTCTTTTTTATTGTATTTCTCAATAAATTCTGTCAACAAAATGTAACAACAGTTTTGGTGTATCTTGTACCGTTACATTGCTATAAGGGGTCAAAAAAGGGCCACACCCAAAAAATCGACTTTTTTATTGGAATCCGTGTAAAAATTCCTGCCTGTGTTTTTCAATTAGATTTGCAATATCTCATACCGTTTTCGGGAATTTAGGGGTCAAAGGGGCCAAAAACGACAATTATGAGAGTTTGTCTTGGCAAATGGTTTTATAAAAAAAAAATGTAATCGGCTGACCAATTGTTACATTGCTTTAAAATGATGTCTCTAACCACTAGAGAAAGTTTCCTCATGTATTAAGGGATTTCTGCCCCAACCATTTTAAAGAAAAGGGACCAAAAGGGGGAAACTGGATGTTAAGACAAAACTCCGTATAACATTTTCTTTCATACAATTTGTCATTTTTTTTTATTGAAATCCTTGGTAAATTCTGTCAGGATAATGTAACGACAGTTTTGAAGTAAATTGTACCGTTACATTGCTATCAGGGGTCAAAAAGGGGTCACACCCCCAAAAAATGACTTTTTTATTTGTGGTCCAATTTCGAAAATCTTTTTTTCATTGGAATACTTGTAAAAACCATGCCATCATTTTCCATTCAGGTTAGCAATATCTCTTACCAATTTGGGGAAATTAAAGTCAAAGGGACCAAAATCGCATAATGAGTTTTCCTTGAAGGTTTGAATAGACTACATAAATGTGTAAACAAAATTCAAATATGCAATTCAAAGTCCCCCAAAGAATGCATGTATCGAAAAGTTTTGTCAGTCCACCATGGGCTGCATGTGTCCA
The DNA here is from genome assembly GCA_963971305.1 of Arcuatula senhousia. Lineage (NCBI taxonomy): Eukaryota > Metazoa > Mollusca > Bivalvia > Mytilida > Mytilidae > Arcuatula > Arcuatula senhousia. Next base: position 29,148,786 of record OZ020308.1, on the reverse strand, counting down.
AAGTATTTGACAATTCATATTTGGCTGCAAATGCACAGGGTTCATCATGTTGCGGTCGTATCATGCTGCGCTCGGCGTAGCTTTTTATTCTTGTAATGAATACATGTGATTGCTAACTTTGACGGGAACTTTGACAACAGATATTTCATAAAATGAATTTTATTTGAAATAAATATGTGTTCTTTCGTCACAATTGGCCGATATCTGGGTCAAAACGGTATAATAGGCACCACCTTGTGCAAAGATCCATTGCTAAACATAAATTCAACCATTAATGTATGATCTTTTGTTTTCCGTTTTTGCATTTAATGATAGCGTATTTAATGTTTTTGGATGTGAAGAATTTTGAATGTTAATTCATCAGCAGATTATAAGTTACGCTGTGTGCACACTAGCCCAAAACGACACACTTACTCGTGACCTCCTGATACCATCTTGACCTAGATAGCGACCAGATAAAAAAAAACTAGTGTTAATTTTTATAAAAAAAAACAATTTTTTAACCAATGATAATGCATAATATAAAATATCATTCTTAAATGAATGCATTACATCCATCTTGTCACGACTTGGGTTCGCGTTTTTGATTTCCGTTCAGTTTTGTGTTTTGTGTTTCGTCGTTGTCCTTTCGGATTTGACACTTGAATGCCCCATTGGTGCCTCTTTTTTCTTGCTTAATCAATCATTTTTAAGGTTTATGTATACGATGACCTCAAAATGGCTTAAATTGAGATCGGTTTTTTTTCAGTACATGTATAGCAAAGACAGCATATAAAATTCAAAAATATAAAATAGCAAGACCTAGATACAATAATGTCTTATCTATTTATTAATAATATTTGTATGATTAAGTTCATTATTTTAAAGTTCTGTTTATTGGGTTTTTTTGGGTTTTTTTTTTAGCAAAGCCGACTTTAGGTTAATATCATTTACACCCTTGCGCGTGGCCTCAAAAATCATTGGACATTGTATTACAAATTAACCACAAGTGTTGACTAACATGTACTAAGATTTTCTTCAAACAATTTCAAACTGTCCTGATAAATTTCAACAAATATGAGTCCAAAAAACCGTGTAATTCAAATCTGTTTAAAAATTATGGATGTAATGCATTTTTCAAAGTATAAAATTTCATATCATGCAGTTAATTTGAAAAGAATGTAGATTTTTTTATTCAATACTTTTCATTTGGCAACGAATACAGGACAAAATATGTCTGTCTTTTCTGTGACGACAACGTGGAGCAGATATATAATGTCAAGGCACATGTGGCCAACCACGAGCGGCTCATGAGCGAACAAGTTCGCCTCCTGTCCCGAACCCATGGCCAGCAGGAAGGATCTTAATCCCTGTCCTTCGTCCATGACCAGCCTCGTCGATCACCAGCTCATATCTCTTCTTCCGGTCTACAATATCACCAACACAACCAGATACACCCAATTTTTCTGATATTCTTCCTGAAGACCCGCAAACCAGAGCTATCAACCTTTGCCATTGGGACGCGCCATTGGAACTAGAGAAAATAATGGTAACCATGCACATTTAGGACCGGCATAACGTTAATCTACATAAATCATCTATATCTACTTCGGTTATTTATTGCGTAACACCGAAACTGAGAACCTCCGATTTTTCCATTCAAGTTTTATTAAATATAATCATTTCTTTGAGCATTCTTATTTAATGCAAAGTTGAGCTGACCACGAACTAAGAAGAAGTATATCGAAAAGATATTATTGAAATCGATTGTAAGCAGCGAGAAAATAGCAAAATTGGTTGTCCATCTGCTTACCAATTTCTTTATTAATACAAATGACAACAAAGTTCAAGACAATAAATTTTGCTACGCCTGACGCGCGTTTCGTCTATTCAAGACTCATCAGAGACGCTCTACCAAAAATATTGAAAATGCCAAACACTATATGAATATAAAGAGCATAGAACAATAAAACCAAAAATACCAAACTGGGGAACCAAATTATTACTAAGATAATCAACCTATGTCTGGGGTAGGAAGAACCATAGGGTTTAGACAATTTTGAAATTTAGACGGATAATTTAAAGCTTTGATGTTTTCTCCAACTCAAAAGTGTTGGTTCCGGAGCGGGCTAACCTCGGGAATTAAAACTCCACCAGCAGTGCTAACCTTCACGTGTGTTCGAAAAACAAATGACAACAAAATTCAAGACAATAAATTTTGCTACGCCTGACGCGCGTTTCGTCTAATCAAGTCTCATCAGAGACGCTCTACCAAAAATATTGAAAATGCCAAACACTATATGAATATGAAGAGCATAGAACACTAAAACCAAAAATACCAAACTGGTGAACCAAATTATTACTAAGATAATCAACCTATGTCTGGGGTAGGAAGAACCTTAGGGTTTAGACAAGTTTGAAATTTAGACGGATAACTTAAAGCTTTGATGTTTTCTCCAACTCAAACGTGTTGGTGCCGGAGCGGGCTAACCTCGGGGAATTAAAACTCCACCAGCAGTGCTAACCTTCACGTGTGTTCGAAAAACAAATGACATCAAAATTCCAGACAATAAATTTTGCTACGCCTGACGCGCGTTTCGTCTATTCAAGTCTCATCAGAGACGCTCTACCAAAAATATTGAAAATGCCAAACACTATATGAATATGAAGAGCATAGAACAATAAAACCAAAAATACCAAACTGGGGAACCAAATTTTTACTAAGATAATCAACCTATGTCTGGGGTAGGAAGAACCTTAGGGTTTAGACAATTTTGAAATTTAGACGGATAATTTAAAGCTTTGATGTGTTCTCCAACTCAACAGTGTTGGTGCCGGAGCGGGCTAACCTCGGGGACTTAAAACACCACCAGCAGTGCCAACCTTCACGTGTGTTCGAAATACAAATGACAACAAAGAAATTGCAAGCAATTTCTTAGGAGCAGTCGAACATTTTCCTGATTACCGTATAGTGGGTAATTTTCGCGGCGTGCAAATTTCGCGATTTCGTACCAAATGACGTTTTAATTTACGCGGACATTTATTTTCGCGATTTAATAATATTCTCAATACAAGTTTATGTTGAATCTATTTTACGCGGGCTCTAAATTTCGCGATAGAATAATGGTCGCGAATATAGCGAAAATAAAACCTCGCGAAAATTTCCCGCTATACGGTATATCACCAATTAAAACAGTTTGAACGTGACTGGTGGATCAAGTGTGCCCTACTCTGACAATATATGTGTTCTGAGATGTCTTGCTGTTCATCGTGACGAGTCTGTTGTGAATGTTAAACCAAAGCAAAAGCTTTAATGTACCAAAAATGCAAATACCAAAACGTGGGTATAAACAATTAATTTTGATATGCTATACATCGATATTTCAAGAGGTCAACTCTCATCAGTAGCATTTGAATCAAAACATTGGAAGGTCATATTCCAAACTGTTGAAAACGAAAAGTACTCAAAACCGAACGTTCAAACAAGAAAGCCAATCCAGCACGGAGGATATCGACCATGTGCATTAAAAGGAAAGAAACCTGGTGTTTTAAACAATTTTTGAATTTACAAATCGGAAATTTTAGCGACAAACAATTTTTAAAACACACCGGAGTACCATATCAACGTTTCAAGGGAGTGTACCTAAGCAAACTGTATATTTTTGAACAAATTTTCAATGTTAACATTTTGTATACGAACTTAAGAAAGACTTAAATGGAGAAAACGTTCATGTTTACCTAGTTCGACATTCGCCGTACAAATATAACAAAGCGTGAAATCTGAGCATTTACATGGACCATTTTAATTATATATATTCGTGATCTTAATAAATACGCAAAACTTTCCTGGTGAATTTGCATCAAACACTGGAACTCCAAATACATGCTTTACCGAACTCCAAATACATGCTTTACCGCAAGGAGCGATCTTGGTTGGGAGCAGCTTGTTATTGAGCAATTGCCATCATTTGGCGTCTGTTGTCCGTCCGTCCTTCGTCCGTAAACTTTTTCAAACGTTAACTCATCTGACACCATAACTCCAATTGCAACCAAACTTGTTTATTGGTATATGTGCTACAGCACTATTGTTTGAATTTTTGATTCGTAATAAAAACATGGCAGCCATGGCTAAAAATAAAGCATAGGGTTAAATTGCTGTTTTTGCAGTTAACTCAAAAACCCTGACAGAAATTAATATTTTACAGGTAAAAAGTGTTCAGCACTTCAAGATCTACAAGCCCTGAAATTTTGAATAAGATCCAGTGACCAATGTAGGAGTAATTATCTACATTTTTTGAACTTCTTAAGTTCAATTTCTTAGAAACTATACAGGATATTTGAAATAATTAAATTGCATATTGTTAGGCACACGTAGATCTACAAAATCCGTTACAGGATCAAAGTTGTAGGTTCGTTCTTTTAAGGGGACCCGGTGATTCCCCTTCAAGGCCTTCAAGTTCCTTCCACGGACGAGCCCACTCAGTCCTACACCCTTCGGTAAAGACTGATCCCTCAAAGGGTGTTGTTCCGAACATGCTTCCCGTGGAAAATTATGCGCAAAACTTTTGGCGGGAAATTTTTCGAAAATACCTCCTTTCCTAGAATACCTTTGAAACCTGATATGACGTTATGGGACCGGATACAAAGAAGCCGACGGAATCCTATATGTCTATCAATCCAGGATGGCGGACAAGACGCGGATAAGGCACCAAATCCTCATCCCTCCTGAGAAACCATCAGAGTTTTCGCCTTCCCTAATACTGGTATTGAACAATGTCTACTTTTTGAAGTCAGATTTATAATTCTTGTTTTTAAAAAATCAACCTAAAAGAAACTGTAAAGCTGAATATGCCCGGAAGGGCCCAGTTTGCAAAAAAATATACACATTCAAAAGATTTACATGAAACTTTAATTCGCTTATCACAGGCTATTGGTACTTTGCGGAACGGAACGGAACGAAACGGAACGGAACGGAACAAGACATGGGGATCCATAAGGGGAAAATTTTTATTAATATATTTTTTTTAACTATGACAAGGACTTGCTTCTAAACTAGTCCTTGTGTATGAATTTCACATTTTTGTATCATAAATTAAAAGTTTTATAAATCATCCCTACTTTAATAGTCTGTTCAGATATTTAAAGCTATATTTTAACATGGCCTTAAATAATTAGTAAACTAGTAAGTTGTCAACGCATAATGAAAGTCATTGCTGTCTCTCAGCCATTTTTTACTTAAATAAGACATATGTACATGAAGATAAATTTGAGAATACAATCTTGTTCCGTTTCGTTCCGTTAAATACCATTACCCGGGGGCTAATGGTACTTTGCGGAACGGAACGGAACAAAAAATTTTTCTTCCAAATTTCATTTTCGCACAAAGTTTCCACCATCGTGATAAGAAATAGACATATGAAACACTTGAAATGTAAAGAAAATACAACAAGTTGTCCGCAATTATTTATTATACCTACCTTCTGAGAAGATGAACCTATTCAGGCTAGAACTAAAAGGAGTGCGTTTAGATCTAGGTATAGTATTGGGTTATCTTAGAAATAGATGATAGAGACTCTGATATGCTACTAATGACGAAAATCGAAAAAAAAATCTTGTTCCGTTTCGTTCCGTTAAATACCATTACCCGGGGGCTAATGGTACTTTGCGGAACGGAACGGAACAAAAAATTTTTCTTCCAAATTTCATTTTCGCACAAAGTTTCCACCATCGTGATAAGAAATAGACATATGAAACACTTGAAATGTAAAGAAAATACAACAAGTCGTCCGCAATTATTTATTATACCTACCTTCTGAGAAGATGAACCTATTCAGGCTAGAACTAAAAGGAGTGCGTTTAGATCTAGGTATAGTATTGGGTTATCTTAGAAATAGATGATAGAGACTCTGATATGCTACTAATGACGAAAATCGAAAAAAAAATCTTGTTCCGTTTCGTTCCGTTAAATACCATTACCCGGGGGCTAATGGTACTTTGCGGAACGGAACGGAACAAAAAATTTTTCTTCCAAATTTCATTTTCGCACAAAGTTTCCACCATCGTGATAAGAAATAGACATATGAAACACTTGAAATGTAAAGAAAATACAACAAGTTGTCCGCAATTATTTATTATACCTACCTTCTGAGAAGATGAACCTATTCAGGCTAGAACTAATAGGAGTGCGTTTAGATCTAGGTATAGTATTGGGTTATCTTAGAAATAGATGATAGAGACTCTGATATGCTACTAATGACGAAAATCGAAAAAAAAATCTTGTTCCGTTTCGTTCCGTTAAATACCATTACCCGGGGGCTAATGGTACTTTGCGGAACGGAACGGAACAAAAAATTTTTCTTCCAAATTTCATTTTCGCACAAAGTTTCCACCATCGTGATAAGAAATAGACATATGAAACACTTGAAATGTAAAGAAAATACAACAAGTTGTCCGCAATTATTTATTATACCTACCTTCTGAGAAGATGAACCTATTCAGGCTAGAACTAATAGGAGTGCGTTTAGATCTAGGTATAGTATTGGGTTATCTTAGAAATAGATGATAGAGACTCTGATATGCTACTAATGACGAAAATCGAAAAAAAAATCTTGTTCCGTTTCGTTCCGTTAAATACCATTACCCGGGGGCTAATGGTACTTTGCGGAACGGAACGGAACAAAAAATTTTTCTTCCAAATTTCATTTTCGCACAAATTTTTTATTATTGGGACTAATCTGTATAAAATCCCTGTAGTGCAGCGGTTTGACTTGGAAAAAAATGAGTTTAATGCTCCGACAGAACACACACCTATATTGTATATCATTTTAAAGAGGAACATCTCTACTTTCAGATAAAACAGGTCGTCACATGTTTTTATCGGGCAAATTTAAAATATTAGGGGTCAAAACTCACTAGTTGGAAAATTTTAAATTTTGAGTGTTCGCTTTGAACCCTCGGCTCTTATAATTGCGATGAGTTATAATGAAAATAGTGAGTTGGATTTTATTCTAAAAGATGGCTTTTTGCAATAAGTGCAAAAACAATATTTAGGAACGTTAAATAAATGACGTAAAATGACGTTTTCGTTGGCTCTGAGAAAATGCGTAAAAATGATATATATTTTTCATTTTTTGCCGCTCTAATTTAATTTTTGATCTCTAAAAAGCATTAATATTGCAATTCAGACTATTAACTTTCCTATAAAGCAGGTTTTGTATTAATAAATAAATAAACGGTAACGTAGGAGGCCTCCAAAAATGAAACGGCTAACCCAAAAGTCGTCTCCCATCAGTTATTTTTGTTGGTTATTTCATGCTTTTTGACAACCGTAGTACATATTAAGCATATATTCATTAGATAATTACAAAAGATTTACAGAAAAGACTTTTTTACAAAATTATTTTTTCATATCCTAATGTTAAGACGTATGGAAAGCTATAGTGGAAATCGTCATTAACAAATGATTTTCCATTGGTGTCAATGGGAAACCTTTCGGCAATTCAATAATTTGACAAACGTACAATCTATAATTTGAACGGCCGCAGTCTGTATGGTTGTGAGAAAAATATTTCATTCGATTAGCTTGATAGTTATAGGATTTATGTAGTTGATTATCAGCGATATCTGTTGTTGAGTTTAGTACAAATTCCCTAGGATTGGAATTAATTCTCGAATTCATACTAAATTAAAGACTCTCTGTACTGGAGTCTGAATCGCAAACCTGGTCAGCAATGATATTTTTCAGAGACACAGATGATGGAAAGCGGCATCCGAATATCAAAACTTCGAAATTTCGAAGACAAAACGACAACGGCAACACGAAGAAACAACATAAAACCACAAAAATAACTGAAAAACAACTAGCAACACTAGCTCAAGTCGTAACAAGAGTGAACTCAGGTGTTTCGGAAGAGTAACTTCACTGCTATAGCACATCCGTCGTGTTACATGTAATCAGGCCTTTTAAATTGTTCGTGGTATTGAGCTCAAATTTAATGCGGGATCCCCTTAATTTTAGTGCCTTACATGGGGAATAACTTCTTAGAGGAACGTCCCTACAACTTTTAACGTTTACATGTACAAATAAATACATTTTTACAGTTCGATATGCAGTTTTAATTGCTCAAATATCTTTTTCATGATATAGACTAAATTGGAAAAATCAGGCAAAATGGCTACAACAACTATTTAACTTCTACATTGATTATTGGGTCGTCTTCTTAATTTTATGATCTCAACATCTTATAAAGGTCCTCGACGTTTGTTTTTTACCACCATTCCGTAGTTGCAAAAAAGCTGTAATTAACTCACATTTTCTAATTTTTGTGAGGTCCGACATGTTTACGACCAGTGTAACCCAACTATGGCCATGTAAAGGACTTTCTAAAAAACATTTAGAAATAGTCTGGTGTTGCAATTTTCTTAAAGTTTGGTACTTTCGAAGGAGTAAATTGCGTACAAAAATTGTTAGTACAGACGGGCAGATGAGTTAAATTAATACCTGTATACCATTTTCTGGTATGGCATTCGTGAAGCAGCCGATATTAGACCAAGCATAGCTTCAGGCAAAACCATACTAGAAGTTACCTTTTGAAAAATCAAGTTTTTATGGTTCGACCACGAATATAGTTGACCTGACATATATATAGTTGTACCCTTAACTGTCCGTCTGTACGTCTGTAGTGATTTGCTATTATGTCTGATATATACCTTGGCAGGGTGCGAATACTGACACATTTTATAGGGAGGGGATGCCACATACTGGCTCTCTGTGAACCAATAGTGTGTTCCAGACCAGTTTTGCTGAACATAAAAAGGATGGGGGATCAGGTGGTATTCGCCTAAATGATGCAATAGGATTATGGTAATGCACTAATAGATTTATTTTGATAGAGTGACACAGAACACGATTATAGCGGAACGAAGCTGGAGCTGTAAGCTTAAGATACTAGTAGCTGCGTGAGAAATCAGTTTAGAAAATCAAACCATGTTCCCCTTTAAAAGTTTTATGTCAGCCTATATCACTCAGAATATAATTACAAAACCCCTATACCAAGTGGCGGGTCCAGAAGGGGGTGGTTTCGAAATTTTTAAATTTTCGTGTAGATATTCAGGAAAATTGGTCTGGAACCCCTCCTTTGGCCAACAGTACCCAGTATGTGGACCCCCCTCCCTTTTCGAAAATTTCTGGGTCCGCCCCTGATACCAAAAGCTGCATATCAGATTGGTACATTTTAAACAATTGTTGGTACATGTATTGTAAAGCTATTTAAATAAATGCATTTTTATACAAACAACAGACGATATTGAGATGTTAAATAAGTGTATACGATACAACTAACTACACAAACATAAACAGCAATTCAAAAAATCACAACGGAAAACATCAAGCAGTCTTCAACATGACCAGAGGTCACTGCTTGCCGTCTTGCATTGGCCCAAGACTTATAATACAATACAAAAGTTTCAAAACTAATCCCTTAATCATCAACGAAAGACAAGGACAAACAAAGGCTTTGGCAAAGTTTCTTGGCTTAGGACAGGCACATATAAAATGTGGCGGGGTTAAACTAGTGTTTTTGATCCAACCTTCCCCCTATTGATTAGCTTGCACAAAGCATACATGTACATATAAAACACACTGTAAAACTCAATCGACAAAAGTTCAATTCAACAAGAGAGGACCTAAGACAAAATACTGTGCGAAAACAACAAGACGTAGAGGAACTCTCTTGAGAACACTCGAAGTTAGTGACAACTAGCTAAGAAACATTTATCGATTAGTGTAAAAGAATCAAATACAAATTGACATGTTTTTTTTTTTTACCAGAATCTCATTTCGTAGTTTCTTTTGTAGTATGACCCATATTGTTTTATTTTAGTACTACCAGAATCTCATTTCATAGTTGCTGTTGTATAAAGTATGATCCATAATTATGTTGTTTAATTTTAGTATCAATAAGGAATAAAGAAAGTATCTTCGTGGTTCTGTTACTATAATCATTTGTTTCTTCCCTTTTTTTGCACAAAATTCCCCTTTAACATCTTTTACATCTCAACAAAACTGATTGAAAGAGTTTTACAGGGCAAATTTTATTTAGTTTTTATAGGCCAAATACGGAAAAGACTTGGGTTTCCGGAATGATTTTTAGCAAAATTCGGCTATAAAATACGTAATAAAATCAACATTTAGGCACGGATTTCAATAAAAATTTGCAGAAGAGTAAATTTTATAACAATGAAGGGTATAAATAGCTTACAATAACAAATTATGAGAAAATATTTCATAGAAAGATACTTTTTATGTAAAAATGTGATAAAAAAGTCAGCAGTTTTATAAGCACCAAAACTGATGGAAATATCGAGCACAAGCAAGTCAAATCATTTTAAACAGTAACATGAAGGTTTGTAATTAATAATTTTGTTGAAAGTTTTCATTGAATTATTATTGTAACAAGATTTAGGGACAGTAATTTTTAAGAGGGATTTTCACAAAAATACACCACTTCTAAAAAATTCGATTTTACCAAAAAATGCCCGATACGATTCTGTGACGACCCACTTAATATTAAAGCCAAATAATTGTTTAATGCTCAGAAAAAAATTCAGCTGTGTATTATGTCGATCGGTACATTAAAATCCTTTAATAGACGACTTTTTACTGGTCGACCGCTGTACTACTGGAGCCGGAAAAAATATGCGTGGACTCCACTGAAGCGGGAAAATTCCCGTGTTTGGAGTGGTTTCAGTCCCCAATAAATAATTTACCCTTTCAGGGGAAAACGCTGCAAAAGTGCCAAAAAGAAATTTGGAAGAAAAATTTTTTGTTCCGTTCCGTTCCGCAAAGTACCATTAGCCCCCGGGTAATGGTATTTAACGGAACGAAACGGAACAAGATTTTTTTTTTCGATTTTCGTCATTAGTAGCATATCAGAGTCTCTATCATCTATTTCTAAGATAACCCAATACTATACCTAGATCTTAACGCACTCCTTTTAGTTCTAGCCTGAATAGGTTCATCTTCTCAGAAGGTAGGTATAATAAATAATTGCGGACAACTTGTTGTATTTTCTTTACATTTCAAGTGTTTCATATGTCTATTTCTTATCACGATGGTGGAAACTTTGTGCGAAAATGAAATTTGGAAGAAAAAGTTTTGTTCCGTTCCTTTCCGCAAAGTACCAGTAGCCCCCGGGTAATGGTATTTAACGGAACGAAACGGAACAAGATTTTTTTTTTCGATTTTCGTCATTAGTAGCATATCAGAGTCTCTATCATCTATTTCTAAGATAACCCAATACTATACCTAGATCTAAACGCACTCCTTTAAGTTCTAGCCTGAATAGGTTCATCTTCTCAGAAGGTAGGTATAATAAATAATTGCGGACGACTTGTTGTATTTTCTTTACATTTCAAGTGTTTCATATGTCTATTTCTTATCACGATGGTGGAAACTTTGTGCGAAAATGAAATTTGGAAGAAAAAAGTTTTGTTCCGTTCCGTTCCGCAAAGTACCATTAGCCCCCGGGTAATGGTATTTAACGGAACGAAACGGAACAAGATTTTTTTTTCGATTTTCGTCATTAGTATCATATCAGAGTCTCTATCATCTATTTCTAAGATAACCCAATACTATACCTAGATCTAAACGCACTCCTTTTAGTTCTAGCCTGAATATGTTCATCTTCTCAGAAGGTAGGTATAATAAATAATTGCGGACAACTTGTTGTATTTTCTTTACATTTCAAGTGTTTCATATGTCTATTTCTTATCACGATGGTGGAAACTTTGTGCGAAAATGAAATTTGGAAGAAAAAAGTTTTGTTCCGTTCCGTTCCGCAAAGTACCATTAGCCCCCGGGTAATGGTATTTAACGGAACGAAACGGAACAAGATTTTTTTTTCGATTTTCGTCATTAGTAGCATATCAGAGTCTCTATCATCTATTTCTAAGATAACCCAATACTATACCTAGATCTAAACGCACTCCTTTTAGTTCTAGCCTGAATAGGTTCATCTTCTCAGAAGGTAGGTATAATAAATAATTGCGGACAACTTGTTGTATTTTCTTTACATTTCAAGTGTTTCATATGTCTATTTCTTATCACGATGGTGGAAACTTTGTGCGAAAATGAAATTTGGAAGAAAAAAGTTTTGTTCCGTTCCGTTCCGCAAAGTACCATTAGCCCCCGGGTAATGGTATTTAACGGAACGAAACGGAACAAGATTGTATTCTCAAATTTATCTTCATGTACATATGTCTTATTTAAGTAAAAAATGGCTGAGAGACAGCAATGACTTTCATTATGCGTTGACAACTTACTAGTTTACTAATTATTTAAGGCCATGTTAAAATATAGCTTTAAATATCTGAACAGACTATTAAAGTAGGGATGATTTATAAAACTTTTAATTTATGATACAAAAATGTGAAATTCATACACAAGGACTAGTTTAGAAGCAAGTCCTTGTCATAGTTAAAAAAAATATATTAATAAAAATTTTCCCCTTATGGATCCCCATGTCTTGTTCCGTTCCGTTCCGTTTCGTTCCGTTCCGTTCCGCAAAGTACCAATAGCCCTTATCACATAGTGAACACTATTTATACTGCAATTTTTCTATATAAGTAGTCAAATTTTACTGACCGTATATCGATATGTGATATACGGTCAATGTCAGTAGATCGCTTTTAGAACACGCCCCTTTTCTATCGTTTCTTGCATTTTGGCAAACTCGCTTCGTCAACACGGGTAACCCGGTGGTCACAATGATTTTATGATCAATTATACACATGCGTTGAGCCTTTCAAAATCGGATTACAACTCGACCTTGTAGTTTCACATTCTCCACTTGATATCAGTTGCAATCGAAGAAATTTTTGTCACGTTTCCGATAGACATAAAGTAGGAAGCTTTCGTATGAAAAACAAATATTGGCATGATTTACTGTTTGAAAATATCTTTAAAATGTACCACAGACTTGTATATTTTAGACGATGTTCTATGAATTTACAAATAAGGTGTTTATCTACCGGAGCAATGGCGCAACAATCATTTCTAAATATATTCTCTCCAACGTTACAATTTTGCGCTACTATGGCTTTATGTATATGAGCCTTTAATTTTTGGCACAGCCACTTGTTTTAATATATAATCGGAAAGACTCAGTTGAATTGACGTTCCTAGTAGTGACTGCATGAAACACGAAAAAGAAATGTTGCATAAAAATTAAGCATTCGAATGTTAATCTTTGACTGAAAGACGATAGAAAAAATTAAAATTATGATCTATTAACGTATACTTAGCATTGCAATTTCGAAAAATTTTTACATACCGGTAATTTATTAATTTCAATAATGAAAGATGCAATCGGATACATTTTAGTTTACTCTCTTAATTATTTATTTAGATTTTGTGTTTTTAATGTTTTTAATGATTAATTACTGGTAACTTGTTAGAAGATATAATATAAAAATCATTTAGAAAATAAGCTTACATTTTTTTAGCAATCCTAAACGCATAATTTACGTTGAACTTTAAACACGTTTAGTATTCAAACATGCTTAGGATTGTGTTTAGATTAATGAAAATATTATAAAAAATTTCTAAGATTGATTTTTTTATGTGAAACATGTTCAAACCTTTGTTTAGCTTTATATCATATTTACTTTTTTTAAAAAACACAACCTATGCATGTAAAGGGCTATATCTTATTTTCATTTTCAACGCCATTTCAACAGAATGGACACAATTATGCAACTCGAATAAATCTGTTCAGAGGCAGGGACGATATCGGTTCTAAGGTCAAATTCGTGTAATTCGATTGCCGCTTAACTCGAGAAACCAGAATTAACCAGGTTGGACCTATCAAGTGGGCCAATTTGACAGGTGGCTGTGGGGTGATTTATTGATTTTTCAATTTATTCATTTTGAACACGTCGAACAAAATTAAAAAAAAAATAATGCAGTATAAACACAATAATAGTACACTGACTCAAAATAAAATTATTTTATACGAATTCGGCTCGAAACAAGAAACTCTGGAGACCCTCGCGTTTTCCTGTTTCTAAGCCTCATCCGTATAAAAAATTGATTTCGAGTCAATGTACTATTATTGTATATCCTCGATGCAAGGACTTATCCTGGCATCACACTGTCAAGATTTCGACAGACGATGGGCACACTAATGTAAACATTTCAATTTAGTGAGAAATTAGTTCCCCACTTATTAAACATCAAAGTCAAAAACCGAACGGATTCTGTTTAGAACACACGGCTAAACGATAAAAAAAAAGTTACACACGAACAGTTGCGAACCGACTTCGGAGTTGGTACGATGTTATCAAGTTTAGTAAAATATTTGATCCGAAAAAAGAAGCGAAGTCTGCTAAGTATAATACGATGGCTACATGGCGTCGTGTTCAACATACGATGGGTTTACGAAAAGTTTGCGTAAATATAAAGTCGGTGACAGGTACATCACCTCCGGGTTGTAACTATTATTTGGGTTAACTGAAAACATGTTCTTCTGGCATTCAAAACCGTACTTTAGTGCCGACCCACTGCCATCATTACTTGATCCATCCGATCCGACATCAACCAAAAGCAATTAATATTCGGCGTCATCTAATGTCAAAAGTACTGTTGAATAGAACCGTTTAATTGTTATCCCTGTACTCCGAGCCTGAGTTTGGCGGGCATCTGATGGCGACGTGCTTCCCATAAATTCATAGCTCAGCAACAATATTGAAATTTTGCAATTGAAAATTAATAGATACAATTACAAATGTCTGCAAATATTTAAAAGTAACACTGCCATTTTTGTCGGCATAAAACCTGGGAATAGATATTATATTAACCCAACATATTTTTAAAAAGCTTGTGAAAAGTCAGGATCATTGTGATTTTCAGTTTCTTCGGATTTTCTTTGTCTTGTTTTGTCTTTTTTATTGTACATTTGAGATTGATCTTCCCAGTTTTAGTTTTACCATTTAATGAAATAATAAATCAGATTTAAGCAAATTAAACATTTTTTTATAAAGTTGCCTACACCTTATTCATATTTGGCTCATTTAAAGTTTCGCCTTATTTTCAGACATAAACTCTCCAAAATCCTGGAGAAATAACGTAAAAGATTATTTTGACAAATTCTTAACACTTTCTTTCTTGTTAATTATTGTTAAACCTATCTGGTAAACATCTAAATGTCTTTGACAATTTAAGGTCTTAACCTCAACACTTTTTGATACAACCCGTAAAAATTACTCACTTAAACCTATGTTGTCTCCTTTGTGGGTCTAGATTATTTGATTTTTTATCGGAGAGGCACATTAACTTCTAAGAAATGTTTTAAGTGTAAAAGGAAAATTGTACAAAGAAATTTAATGACTGGACTTGTTACATTTTTTTATGGAGCTTCCATTTGATTTGTTCGGGGGCTATCGATATTTTTTCATTACTTGGTGCATTTTTTTCATTTACCATAAATTTTCCAGATAGCTACAATCTCCCTGTTTTTTTGGTTTTTTTTTCACTGTCTTGCCTCTTTATTTCCTATATTTTGGAATCTTGCCTTTTCATTTTAAATTTCACCATAGTCGCTCCCTAAGTTTCTGTTCTTGCAAGCTGTTATTTTTTCTTTTGCTCAACGATTCACTGTAAACCGCTATGTATGAACGAAAGCCTATCTGAAATTGATGAAGCGATGGTCAGAAATCGTATTGCTCTATAACCAGTACCGTGTTTCCGTCTCAATGCCATTATTTAATGTCATTACTCTTACGAAGACAGAACGAGGCCTTTGCGACATTGTGTTTCCTTTGCGTCACCATTGGATAGCTTTTCGTTTTATTCGTACCGCCATTGTTAAAAGGATGTAAAAGACGAAATCATAAGATGCATTTACGAAGGCATTACGATGCAAAAGCTGGATTAACAAACCTTCGGCAGATTTTTAACATATTTGCTTCAGGATCTAAATTGGTATTGCTGGCGTCACACTATCCCGATTTAGACTCCGAAGGAAACACGATTATGGATATTAGCAAAATCGGGACTGATTGTAACCAGATCGCGCTATTCATGTTGCCATCTTTTTTCCATCTTAACACCTTCTGTGGAAATTTTCTTACTTCGGGGTAAACTTCGTGGTGCCTCAGAAAATTCTTAACATGTTAAAAACTGCCTAACGTTCGTGCGAAGGTACATGTTCGTATTTTGTTCGTTTATCCATCCTTTCTATCGTAATGCCTTCGTGAAGGCATCTTCTTAATTGATGTTGCCTTCTTAGTGTCATCGGTTTCATTTATGTCTTACGATTGCGACACGAATGAAACGAGAAGCTTTCCAAAGGTGGTGCGACTTCGCTTTGTATTCGTATATCCGTCGTAACTAGTGTAATGGCATGAAGATGGAAACATGGCACTGGTCAAAGCAGTACGATTTGTGAAGTATATCAAGCGTGTCAAAAGTGCCTTAAAGGAACATTTATTTATCAATTTCAGTTAGGCTTAAGTTCAGGTAAGGTATGTTACAGGGAATCGTCTAAAAACGGAAAAGTACATGTAGTTCAGCTTTTTTTTCCCTTTTAATTAAGGGACCGACCATTTAACCTAAAAGGGGACATAGTTTTTTCCTTAAAAAATATTTTGAAATAATTTTTTCCTAAAACAATATTTTGATAATGATTTTAATGAAAAATTTATTTTGGCAGCAGATTATAAGAAAAAAAATACTTAGTCTAGTATTCTGAAGAAGGATTTCTGCTATATAAAATATAATATTAATGCTAAAAATAAAATTAAAAATATTCTGTTATGATGCCTTAAAAAAAAATGTTGTCGGAACACATTCAAAATATTTTCTGGCCAAAACAAAAAACCAAAGACCACCCCCTTCAAGTTAAATAGTCCGTCCCTATAACATGCAACAGGAGGAAGACTTACAAGACAGCGGCTTATTGTACAAGTAGTCTCATTAATTCTGAGACTCTATTCATAATCTTCTTGTTTCCAAAAATTAATTAAAGGAAATAACTAATTTTCGGAACTAGTATGATCATTCTCGTAATTTAACCTGAAAGGGGACATAGTTTTTTCCTTAAAAAATATTTTGAAATAATTTTTTCCTAAAACAATATTTTGAAAATGATTTTTAATGAAAAATTTATTTTGGCAGCAGATTATAAGAAAAAGCAAATTTTCACAGGAGTTAGGACCCTATGTTAGGAGTTATGATCATTATGAAGAAGAGACAAAACAAGACGAAAACAGTCTGGATCTAAAATCTTCTGACGCTTTCCTTTTCGTCCTGTTCTTTCCAGGAAGGCGCTTCCCTCTGTCGTGTCCATGCTTTAGTGGCATCTTTACAGTATCAGAAATAAAGGTTGGAACATTTTAAACTTACTTCAGTTTTTATCAGTCCCTTACCTACAAAAGCCGAAGGGGGCTTTAGGTTTGCACTCCGTCTACCCGTTTGTGTGTCTGTCAGGCCCGGCTTTCTCGTTGTCACAATCAATTTTCTGCACTTTTTTTAAAACCTTATATATAGATATTAAACTGATTTTTGGTATGCGAGTCTGCCATGATTAGTTAAAGATTAAATTATCGTGTCATTCCGGTCCGCAAATTTTCACAGGAGTTAGGACCCTTTGAACTTCACTGAAATTTCGGTTTCCGACACTTTTTCTACACCCTTATACATCTGTAGTTATTAAACTGCTTTTACGGATAACAAATCAAGATTACGTTCTGGTTCGGTCCGCAAATGTTTACGGGACCATTTGACTTTTAGATATGGGACCGATTAGGAACTATGTATTGTAAGGTGAACAAGCTTTGTTCAAGAATCGTTCGCTAAAATTGTTGAACTTTATGCCAAAAAAAATACAAAAGCCTATTTTGGTAATCTAAAAATTAATTTCCGCGTTATAACGCGCTTTTATCAATGTTTCCCGTAATAAAACTCTGTTATTCTGTTTTAACGTTCCTTTTGCGTTATAGCGAGCATCGCAGATGCGAGCCCTACGGCATTGCGCATGTTTTGAGATGTGCCAGAAATATACTGACGATAAAACCGGAACAGGTTTACTTTTACGGAGTGAAAAAAATAATAGGCACGGAGCAAGTAAAACAATCAACACTCTGGGCTTATAAAAATACATCATAATCTGTTATGCAAAAATATAAAAATTGAAATTCAAAAACAGTGATAAAACCCTCATTCATCCACTTGTTTATTTTTACACACGGATTTTTATTTAAACACCATTCGGTCTTTTCCGCTGAAAAAACGATTTTCCGGAAATTACCGAGCTAGCTTTTGGCAACACCGTCCCATTGACTAGTCATACCAAATGCATGATACTGACCAAGCTTTGTTAAATTCTAAGTAAGATAAAATAAGATAAAGAAATACATAAATTTACTGAATAAAACCTACTCATAATAATAAATAAAAGGTTCTTACCTGAAAATGAAAGAAGAGTCCCATCCTGTGGGGTTTCACTCACTCTCCTCAGTCCCGCATGATATTTTTACTTTACCGTTTTTTCCGCCAGGTTTCTTTATGTACCTCCTGTTACCAATGCTTCAAATAAAACACTGATACTCGGAAAATCTCACAAAACCTGACAGAATCTGAATGTTGTTTTGGTCTGCTGAAGAAGCGCGAAATACTCTGACAAGGAAATGACGTCATGTAATCAATGAAATGGATAATTTCGTCCCCGCTTAATGTCGTCCCAGAATGTTACATGGATTTATTATTTGCACAAATAATTGAATTTTTAATAAGTAGTTATTTTAACAACTTTCTCAAGTGCATATGATTTGGGTTGGGTGAGGTCAGACTTTGCTACTATTTAATTCCTTTTTTAAAAGTTCCCTCTTTACGTTAAACTTAGCAGGTCGACATGGTCGAGCACATGGAGGTATAGATTTTCGATGCTCGCTAAAAAGGCAGGGCCTTAATCATATTAACAGGTTACTCTCTCATAACTTTCGTAGACTACGAGAGAGCTTAACAAATCAAGTAACATATTTTTTTTGCTTTCTTCATTCTCTTTTGCTGGTCGACATCAGGGACATTCAGCGTGGGCATACTTTTATCTTTTATCCATATATACCATACCAATAATAAGAGCAATGGACAAATTGTAGACTGAACTAAATTTTATTGCAAAACGCGTCATATTTCACACTTTATTAACAAGCTGTACATTAATTCTTATTTGAAATGCAAGCATAATCTGGATTAAACTTTTTAGGGCCATTTATTGGAGTAGTTATCAACAGATTTGGTTGCCGCCCTCCTATTATAGTCGGAACTATAGTAGCAGCTATTGCACTTTTGTCTGCATCATTTAGTCCAAACGTTAATGTGCTGATAGTGACATATGGAATAATCGGAGGTATTTGAAATCTAACCAAATGATTAGTTTTAGGATCTAATTTTTCGTGTCTTACCTTTACTTTTTTTAAAGAAGCAGAGGTACCAATGGGGTATCCGAATGTCAAAAGTCCAAAAGGGCAGAGACAAAACCAGTTAACACCAACAAGAACGGGACAAAAACAGACAACATGTAAAACATGGAAACACAAAATACTGGATATCAATCAACAACGCGAACTCCAGTCGAAACATGGACATGATTGAAAAGAGAATTTCCCGAAAAAAACTTTTATATTTATCTTGAGACGACTTACATGTGGTGAAAATCGGTATATAAGATCCTCAAATTATTATTATTATTATGGATAACATAAATGCAGTGGTGTTATTTGAAAGGGAGCATTATATTTTTATTTTATTTTCAAAAAGGCAAATAAAGCTCTCATTCTCAATTGTGTCTTTTTAGGAATAGGACTGGGATTGATGTATCTTCCAGTGTTTGTATGTGCTGGGGAATATTTTAACAAAAAACGACCAATTGCAAGTGGTATTGCCATTTGTGGGTCGGGGATCGGATCAATAGCATATCCGCCACTTATAGAATATCTGGTAAATTTATATGACTGGAGAAAAACATTGTGGATTTTCGCAGGTATGACACTCGTTGGTGGATTTGTATTTGGATTATTAGTGCGACCATTCAAAGCCGACAAATCCACGGCATCTAAAGTTTTTCCTGTTGGCAACAAAACAATTGAAAACGGCATAAGCAGACCCAAAATTAAAACCATTACGAATGGACATTTATCTAATGCGACAAATTCAACTCAAAATTTAGACGATCAAGCAATAAATCACGAAAACCAATTAAATGAACATTATCATGATTATGATGAGCGGAAAACAAATAAGAATTGCAAGGTCCCCGATCCTAAAGATGGAAATGATACGAAGGAAACAAACAAAGTCATTGAATTTGCTAAGGATTACTTTGGTTTGTTTAAAAATCTTGCTTTCCTTTTTGTGGTTATTGGAAACGTGTTTAGTTCGATGGCATACTGGATACCGTTTATCTATATCGTCGATCGTGCACTGTTGCTTGGAATATCTAGCAAAAAGGCAGCCTTTCTGTTAAGCATTATAGGTAATTATGTTTTAAAACATTAGTTCAAGGCAAACGACATACACAAATGTACAATTGTCTTTGTATGGTAATTTGTTTTCTCTGTCTTTTATCGGTAATATGTTGGCCCTTTAATACATCCGGTGGTATCTAAAGGTGTGATGTTTATAGTCCAAAATACAAATACCAAAACGGTTTTAAAAACTGTTAATTTGGATATGCTGTTAATCGATATTTCAATGAGAAACCTCTCATCAGCAGCATTTGAATCAAAACATGACCCATTAAAACGAAGAAATTAAAGCAAAATAATTTCTGAATGTTACATGTACAACCCATCGTTTCTTTTGACAAGCTCATAGTTACATTTAATATGCCTAATATTGTACGCACACTGTAAAAACTCCAGACAAATATATCACCGCTAGGACCATCGGCACGAGGGGTGATATCGGTCGAGGTTTATAATACGTGCACAGCATGTGGTACATATTTGGCCATTCTATATTCATGATGTCACATTTTTACACTTCACATACGTTTCCTAAATTTTGATTAGTCAGACAGGACTCACAGGAGGGTGATTCAACATCCCTCTGTTAAATATATCACTCTCTGACTGTACAGTGAAGCCATTGAAGTAACAGTCTGGGGCAATCTGATTAAATCACATCTATTAATTATTCCCTAGTGAATGTAACACCGGACTGCAATCTGACTAAAATCAAATCCATCAATAACTGTTCCCCACTGTCCCTGCATGGTAGATCTGAAGACATCCCATTCTACTTTCTGTTCTGATGAACATTTGAATTGACCAATCAGATGGCAGCTTCCAGGATTTTGGAAGCATTACTTCTAATGATTAAACAAGAGGGTTCCGAAAAAGGACATAAGAAACGAAAGTAGAAATGGTCGTCTTCAGATCTACCATGCAGGGACAGTGGGGAACAGTTATTGATGGATTTGATTTTAGTCAGATTGCAGTCCGGGGTAACATTTCAAATACGTAGATGGCAAGTATAATATAACAATTAGACTGCGTCTCTGTGATTCATTTACCTCGTGTGGTACTCTGGCGTGACACGTACCCTCTACAACATGCAGTATGTGTATAATAGTTAATTGGATTTGGTTTATGGATCTTCGGCTCACTGTATTTGTTTAAATATGAGATATGTGTTTTTAATTATCAAATAACGATTTGAAAATTGAATAATTCACGTTTTGTTTTCAAATAAGTATATTAATTACCCTTTTGCGATGTACATGTATGTATATAGGTGAATTAATAAAGTGGTGTCTATCTTCATGGTTAGTGCCACTAACCATGAAACTTAGTGCACGACAGACATTAACGTCTTTCATTGGCTACTGCATGTGAACCAAGTTTAAAATAGGTGATAAGAGATCTTTTATTCTATATATCAAATTCATCTAAGTATTGATTAAAAAATATAGATATTTAATTCTTCTCCACTCGCAAATTGTAAATGAAGCATGTCCTAGAACATACGTATTTTCGAAAAAAAAATTGTCTCTTCATAGTATACATCCAGAATGTGTATATTACAAAACAAACATACTCAGTAGTTTATAATAAGTCTGAAAGTATGTTAAACCTACAAGCACACATTGCAGATTGGCAATGTATATTATCTAAGACATGTCTTATTTTGTCAATCACTTGTTTGAGTAAAACCAAATATTTTAAATGCCCAATATATAAAAGTCGTAATAAACCTATTGAGGATTGCCGAAAATTCATAAATAAGATCAACATAACAAAAACAAAAACGCGGGTATAAACGGTTAATTTGGATATGCTATATATCGATATTTCAAGGAGTAACCTCTCATCAGTAGCACTTACATCAAAACAATGGAAGGTCAAATCCAAACTGTTGAAAACGAAAAGTACTCAAAACCAATGTTCGAACAAGGAAGTCAAATCCAGCACCGAGGATATCGACCATTTGCATTACAAGGAAGGAAACCAATTTCCGATTTTTTAAAATTCAAAATTGTTGAAAAAAACAGGTTTCTTTCCTTGTAATGCACATGGTCGATATCATCGGTGCTGGATTTGTCTTACTTATTCGAACGTTTTGGTTTTCAGTACTTTTCGTTTTTTCAATAGTTCTGGAATTTGACCTTCCAATTTTTAGATTCAAATACTACAGTTGAGAGTTTAATCCTTGAAATATCGATATCCAAATTAACCTTTATATCCGCGGTTTGGTATTTGTTATTTTGAAACCACTTTGCGATAACCTCTGCTGGTGGACCAGGACCAGAGGTCCCCGAGAGTAATCACAAACCTGGTGGTCAGACTTGTCTGACACGATATACCATACAAATTTCTAATATTTTTGTCGCTGAAATTGTGAGCTATTGTCATCGTTGATTTTTCTTCAAACATCTTTTTCTCTAACACCACTGATGGGATTGCTTTGAAATTTTGTACACTTGATTTTTAGGATTTCCTCTACCAGGTTTGTGAATATTGTAAACGTCAACCAACCAACATGGCCGGCGTAACTAAAAATAAAACACAGGGGTCAGACCATAGTTCTTAGCTTATAGCTCAAAAAGTATAAGAGATAAAGAAAATCCAAAGCAACCTTCCTTCTTCGGTATCAAAAGCTCAATATAACACTCCTATGAGTTAAAGTTGTGGGAAAACTCCTTATAGGAGTTATTTCCCCTTAATCGTCAAAATTGACCATTTTCACAGTTTTTGAAATTTATCTTGAAAACGGTAAGTGCTAGAGGAAAAGTTAGCATTGCAAAATTATTCAGCTTATTGAGAGCTACAAAAATGATTTCAGTGTCAAAATAGTAAGATCATTCTTGTAAGAGTTATTCCCCTTTAACTATTTTGAGGCAATTCTATCTTGTTTGGTTTTTTTTTCAAATGGAAAGCCTTGTAACTTTGTATTCTTGATCTTAAAGGTGCTTTTATCCTAACTAGTTCCTTTAATGTTACTTACCAAGTACATGTAGACCATGTTGCACACTTGGTAAGAGGATCAGCTGAACGATTCAGGCTCCTGGTAGCCTCTATTTTAAATTCAAAATTGTTTAAGAACCCGGGGCCTGTTTAACAAAAGTGTCTTATGACTAAGACGTGACTAAAGATGGTCTATAGACAAATCTTAGTCCTAAATCGGTTTATCGAAGACGTCTTATTTTTAGACATCGCAAATTTTTAATCCTAAAATTAAGACTACGAATTAGTTGTCTTATGGTGGTCTTAAGACCAAAAAATGATTTTAATATCTTTAGAAAATAAATAAATCCTTAATATTTATTCCGTATTTTTGTCTTTGGTTCATTTTCATATAGTACAAGTTAGTCTGCTGTATATTCAAGTAAATAAAGACTCTTGAACGCAATACTTATTTTTGCACGTGAATTACACTAGTGTAACGTAATTATTTCTTAATTCGTAAGTATTTAAAACATGCGAATGTATTGGCCAACTTGATCTTTGTTGATCCTATTGTATCTAAGCTGTTTACTATATAGTTTTCTTTTTGAAGAGAATATGTTGTTTTGTGAATTACTTTGGTTAAAGTTTCAACGATAAGTTGAAGTTTGAAGCTTTATTATGTCCCCGAACACGAAGTGTCGGGGACATATTGTTTTTGCTCGGTTTCTTATTATTATTATTATTATTAAGTCGCCCAAAACAAAGTTTGGGAGACTTATTGTTTTTGCACCGTTTCTTATTATTATTATTATTATTATTCTTCTGATTCTTAATCGTGAAGCTGTCCTCCCTAATACAAGAAAACGGTTCAAGGAAATTGAATAACACTTATTGGATTGGATAATGGGTCACTCAAAGGTGTGCAATCAAGTTTTGAAATTTTCAAGATGGCCGCCGTTTCAAAATGGCGGCCATCGGAAAAAGTGGGCGGAAAATTTTTTTTCATCGGATCGTCTTGAAAATTGGTCACCTTGGTAAAACGGGTATGCTGAGTTCAAATCTGTGACCAGATTTGAAATCCGACTTCCGGTTTCAAAATGGCGGCCATTTTACTACACCCGCCCCCCTTAAAAATGTGAACTTTGTCCGATTTCAATGAAATTTGATTTCTATACATATTTTATTGTACTGAATGGGAAGAAAAAGTATCCAAGGCGATTTTGGGCGACTTGTGTGTTGGCATCCCAACACAAATTATAGCTAGTTATTATTATTATTATTATTATTATTATTATTTTTCTCGGTATTCTGGACCGTGAACTTGTCCACCTCATTTTTTCGACATCTTTTAGGGTAGGAAGCTGAAATTTCATAAATCAAGAGTATGGAATGGGAGATTATGCTTTTTGTATTTTTCGCCGAAATCGAATGACCCCTTATAGGTCAAAAAAGGGCCTCAAAATGGCTCCTCGAAACCGAAGTTGAATTTTTACCTGGCATTTCTGATCCGGCAGGGGTAGGAAAAATTCCTTTAAAGGGTAAGTGTAGACTTTTAATACCTTTCATTTAAAAAAAGAATTTTGAAAATCGGACTTACGGTTCTCAAAATTTTGCAAAAAATCGAAATTTAATTTTTTTGTCAAATTGAGTTATCTTTCTTGGAACAATACATTTTGTAATAGTAAGGTAAAAATTCTTAACTTTGTTATTTCTTAATGAAAATTGGTTTACAAGGTAATAGTGGTATGCCGAGTTCATTTTTGGTATCGAAAAAAAATTTTGGCGACCATTTTTAAAATGGCGGCTAAAATGGCCGCCATTTTCCCGCCAAAAATTAAACTTGCTCCAATTTTGATGAAAATTGGTATATAAGGTAATAGTGGCATGGCGAGTTGATTTTTAACATCAACATTTTTTTATCGTTGGCCATTTTCAAAATGGCCGCCGTTTCCCGCCAAAAATTAAACTTACTCCGATTTTGATGAAAATTGGTATATAAGGTAATAGTGGTATGGCGAGTTGATTTTTGACATCAAAATTTTTTTATCGTCGGCCATTTTCAAAATGGCTGCCGTTTCCCGCCAAAATTAAAGTTACTCTGATTTTGATGAAAATTGGTATATAAAGTAATAGTGGTATGGCAAGTTGATTTTTGACATTGAAATTTTTATTTTGTCGGCCATTTTCAAAATGGCGGCCGTTTCCCGCCAAAATCAAAGTTACTCTGATTTTGATGAAAATTGGTATATAAGGTAAAAGTGGTATGGCGAAC
Organism: Arcuatula senhousia; assembly: GCA_963971305.1. Lineage (NCBI taxonomy): Eukaryota > Metazoa > Mollusca > Bivalvia > Mytilida > Mytilidae > Arcuatula > Arcuatula senhousia. The sequence goes on along the minus strand of OZ020308.1, from coordinate 29,123,090 downwards.
TCATTTTTGACATCAAATTTTTTTAGCGTCTCTTAGCATTTGAGATAACTTATTATATCCAATTTTCATCAAAATAGGAGTAAGTTTAATTTTGGCCATTTCCCGCCATTGGATATAATTGGATATAATAAGTTATCTCAAATGCTAAGAGACATTGACAAAGAGGGGTACGTGAGGGGACATTTTTGTGACTCGCTTGCGATCACAATTAGAACTAGTTATTATTATTATTATTATTATTATTATTATTATGTCCCCGAACACGAAGTGTCGGGGACATATTGTTTTTGCTCGGTTTCTTATTATTATTATTATTATTATTATTATTATTATTATTTTTCTCGGTATTCTGGACCGTGAACTTGTCCACCTCATTTTTTCGACATCTTTTAAGGTAGGAAGCTGAATCTTCATATATCAAGAGTATGGAATGGGAGATTGTGCTTTTTGTAGTTTTCGTCGAAATCGAATGACCCCTTATAGGTCAAAAAAGGGCCTCAAAATGGCTCCTCGAAACCAAAGTTGAATTTATACCTGGCATTTCTGATCCGGCAGGGGTAAGAAAAATTCCTTTATAGGTTAGGTGCGACCATTTAATACCTTTCATTTAAAAATTTTTTTTTGAAAATCGGACTTACGGTTTTCAAAATTTTGCAAAAAAACGAAATTTAATTTTTTTGTCAGATTGAGTTATCTTTCTTTGTATTTTGTATTTTGTAGTAGTAATGTAAAAATTCTCAACTTTGTTATTTCTTAATGAAAATTGGTTTTCAAGGTAATAGTGGTATGCCGAGTTCATTTTTGGTATTGAAAATTTTTTTTGGCGGCCATTTTCAAAATGGCGGCTAGATTTTCCCGCCAAAATTTAAACTTGCTCTGATTTTGATGAAAATTGGTATATAAGGTAATAGTGGTATGGCGAGATGATTTTTGACATCAAAATTTTTCTATCGCCGGCCATTTTCAAAATGGCCGCCATTTCCCGCCAAAATTAAAGTTACTCAGATTTTCATGAAAACTGGTATATAAGGTAACAGTGGTATGGCGAGTTGATTTTTGACATTGAAATTTATTTATGGTCGGCCATTTTCAAAATGGCCACTGTTTCCCGCCAAAATTAAACTTACACCGATTTTAATGAAAATTAATATACAGGGTAATTGTGGTATGGGGAGTTCATTTTTAGCATCAAATTTTGTTTATGGTCCGATGCAACAGCTTTTGGATGCGACTGTGTGACTCTTCTCGACTATATGAGATTAAGGGAGAATAATATCTCATATGGATGTCAACCAAAAGCTTCTCCGTAACGTTTTTAGCATTTCATTGAAGAGTGGCTCCATTGTAGAGGACGAGAGCGGTAGTTATGCTCGCTAGTCACTACAATAGTTTACAAGTACGCTACCAATGCTTGTAAAAAGGGTGCTTCAATGGAATGATAAGGGCGTCATTGCTTAAACAGGGTTCCCACAAAATCCAGAAATATTGTCAAGAGGGGTACGTGAGGGGACATGTATGTGACTCGCTTGCGATCACAATTAGAACTAGTTATTATTATTTTTCTCGGTATTCTGGACCGTGAACTTGTCCACCTCATTTTTTCGACATCTTTTAAGGTAGGAAGCTGAAACTTCATAAATCAAGAGTATGGAATGGGAAATTGTGCTTTTTGTATTTTTCGTCGAAATCGAACGACCCCTTATAGGTCAAAAAAGGGCCTCAAAATGGCTCCTCGAAACCGAAGTTGAATTTTTCCTAGCATTTCTGATCCGGCAGGGGTAGGAAAAATTCCTTTATAAGTTAAGTGCGGATATTTAATACCTTTCATTTTTAAAAAAAATTTTGAAAATCGGACTTACCGTTTTCAAAATTTTGCAAAAAATCGAAAATTATTTTTTTATAAGATTGAGTTATCTTTCTTTGTACCATGTATATTGTAATAGTAATGTTAAAATTGTCAACTTTGTTATTTCTTAATAAAAATTGGGTTACAAGGTAATAGTGGTATGCCGAGTTCATTTTTGGAATTGAAATTTTTTTTGGCGGCCATTTTCAAAATGGCGGCTAAATGGCCGCCAATTTCCAGCCAAAATTAAAGTTACTCAGAATTTGATGAAAATTGGTATATAAGATAATGAAAGTATGGCGAATTGATTTTTGACATTAAAAATTTTTCATCATCGGCCATTTTCAAAATGGCCGCTGTTTCCCGCCAAAATTAAAGTTACTCCGAATTTGACGAAAACTGGTATGTAAGGTAATAGTGGTATGAGGAGTTGATTTTTGACATCAAAATTTTTTTTATTGTCGGCCATTTTCAAAAAGGCTGCAATTTCCCGCCAAAATTAGACTTGCTCCGATTTTAATGAAAATTAATATACAGGGTAATTGTGGTATGGGGAGTTCATTTTTAGCATCAAATTTTGTTTATGGTCCGATGCAACAGCTTTTGGATGCAACTGTGTGATTTTTCTCGACTATATGAGATTAAGGGAGAATAATATCTCATATGGATGTCAACCAAAAGCTTCTCCGTAACGTTTTTAGCATTTCATTGAAGAGTGGCTCCATTGTAGAGGACGAGAGCGGTAGTTATGCTCGCTAGTCACTACAATAGTTTACAAGTACGCTACCAATGCTTGTAAAAAGGGTGCTTCAATGGAATGATAAGGGCGTCATTGCTTAAACAGGGTTCCCACAAAAGCCAGAAATATTGTCAAAGAGGGGTACGTGAGGGGACATGTATGTGACTCGCTTGCGATCACAATTAGAACTAGTTAATTTTCCATTTATAAAATTATGTTTATTTGCCATCATATCGATATAAAACGCTATAAATAAAATAGAGGAAATGTTTATTTTTATTCTTGATACATTATTACATAGCGGAAAGAGTTACAAGGACTAATAACATTATAACCGATGCTAACATTAAACTATGACCATCAAAAGACCATCTAAACTAAGATACCCAAAAGATAGCTTTGTTGTGTGGTTTTAGACATGTAATAAGATAGTCAAAAGACCATCTCAATTCCATCTCTTATGCACGTCTTTAGACATATCTTTGGATGGTTTTGTTAAACAGGTCCCAGGTTTCTTTCCTTGTAATGCACATGGTCGAAATCCTTGGTGCTGGATTTGGCTTCCTTATTCGAACGTTTTGGTTTTCAGTACTTTTCGTTTTGGAATTTAACCTTCCAATGTTTTGATTCAAATGATACTGATGAGAGGTTATTCCTTGAAATATCGCTATATAGCATATCCAAATTAACCTATATATCCGCGTTTTGGTATTTGTAATTTTGAAACCACTGGGCGATATTCGCTGCTGGTAGATCAGAGGTCCCCGAGGTTTATCACAAGCCTTGTCGTCAGACTTGTCTGACACGATCTAATATTTTTGTCGCTGAAATGTTCGATTTTTTAAATTCAAAATTGTTTAATACACAAGGTTTCTTTACTTGTAATGCACATGGTCGATATCCTCGGTGCTGGATTTTGCTTCCTTATTCGAACGTTTTGGTTTTGAATACTTTTCGTTTTCAACAATTTTGGAATTTGACCTCCAATATTTTGATTCAAATGCTACTGATGAGAGGTAACATTTTTTGAAATATCTATATATAGCATACCCAAATGAACGATCATATCCGTGTTTTTGTATTTGTAATTTTAAAGGTAGGGGCTATCAGAAATATCTAAACAGAAATATTGTTAGTAATTATAAGTTAATTAGTTATTGCTTTACTCCCAAGCTATATCCAAGAGATGAACATGAGAGGGGTTATACAATGAACATGAAATGATAATGAGGTGGAGGAAATGGGGAAACAAGGCCGATCAGGTTTGGGAGTTTTTACTGCCACTGGAAAAAGGAGGGGCAATTTAGCCTCCTGCATGGGTATCATACAGGTCCTGATTTTATAATGACCTGTAGCAGGGGTCTTTAACATGCGAGGATCGTGACATTTTCCCCAACACAATGCACCAATATGGTTTGTGGTCAGGTTTTTCTTTATTATAGGCATTCATTATCACAGTGCTGCCCCGTTCAACCACCTGGGGCACACATCCCATTCGCTTCGTGGGCGACAAACGGCCTGATCCGATGACAGTTTCTGAGCGCTAATTAGTGGGCTTCTATCGACATCTAACTGAAAAACTACTACAAAGCTTGTGATTACTATCAGGCGCATCTGCCATACCAGAAAAATCTAGAAGATAAAAACTTCTAGGTATCATATAGTGGGTGTGAGTTAAAATATGGTATATTTAGTTATGATTTGAAAATAGTAGTAAAAACAAGTCGACGAGGAATGGGTACTAAAGGTGTTCATTAAAATTCCCAATTGTGTACCAAATCATATCAGTAAAAACTAAGAAAAATTGAAATATTTAAGCTTATCATGGCATGTAGTTAAAACATTGTATGCAAAAGTTTTTATATTCGGGTTCGGTAATTTCTTTTTTTTTTTTCGCTATATTTTCAGGTATTGTCAATACAGTAAGCAGAATAGGATGTGGTGTCGTTTTGAGTTTGTTTAGAATAAAGCCTTCGACATTGTCAATTATTGTTTTATTTGTTGGATCTGTGGCTGGGTTTCTACAACAATTTTGTAACGAGTATGGTCTACTCGTTCTTTACTGTATCCTATTTGGATTAAGCTGTGGTAATGTATTTGGTTAAAGAAAAATGTAACATGCAGGTACACAACAGGGGAAGGTATATTGATATACATACTTACATATACACAAGGTTTTGTATCAGACACAAGATAATTCCGAAAATTTCTATATTTAGTTGAGGTGACATTCGGACACTCATCATGAAATGCTAAACGTTTTTTTTTAATATTGAATTTTCAATTTTGTAAATTCATTTTTTTTCGTTTAAAACACCAGATTTTGTATTGCATATGGTTGATATCCTTAATGCTGGTTTTGGCTTCCCTGTACGAACGTTGGGTTTGAGAACATTTCGTTCATTTCTTTTGGTCTTTAACTTTAAATGCTACTGATGAGAAGTTGTGCCTTGAATAATACATTTACATGTAATGTTTTATAATAGTTTATTGATGACACAATGACCATGATAACTTGCCGCGAAGAAACAATAGTTTAATCACTGTGTTTCAACTATCCCGGCAAAATTGTTTCGACTCGAGGCGATTTAAAACAGATTATTGACGGGCATACGGAATGTGACTTTTCCTTTTCAATGTACTACAATTTTATAAAAATTATTTTTTTATATAATATTGTGAATCTTTTCATCAAAAACTGCACTAATTCTCATTATAAGCTTGAATTTAAGACATAGAAAATTTAGGAAAGACCCGGTCTCGTGAGGTAAATACATGAAAACAAACAAAACCGGGTAATCTCTGAAAATGAATTCCTTGTTTATGATGCTTATATTGCACAAAATTGTTCAACTTTTGGTGAGCGGTTTAATAATCTCATAATATTTTAGCTGTTCTAAACTCGAAATAAAATTGGGACTCTATGCCCCTTTCCATATTCCGTCATTTACTCGAAATTAGACGACCTTGAGACGAAACATATTTACTGGGGTAGTTGAGACAGAGTGTAAATGTTCAGTTGACATTAATTTCAATATGTTTTTTTCAAAGATAAAATTTTAAGTCCTTTGTGAATGAGTTAAGTGTTTATCCCTGAGCGACATGATATATGTTATGTAAGAGCGGTTATCATGAGAAATATGACAAATACAAGTGATCACAAACCTACCGAACTGGTATGATCAATCTCGAATCATGTCAATTGCCTAGAAGAAAATGCAAAACGAGGTAAAGACACTGGAGAAATTGAATATCACAATGGTCCTGACATGGTACAGGCATTTCATGAGAAATGATGGGTTTAATGAGGTTTTATGGCATCAAACTTTCATCTCTATAATATAAACGCGGCAGTAAGGTAATAATCTCATTATAGCAGACAGTTATTTCGAAAAGAAAATAATTGACAAACAAGTGAATCATTTCATCTGAAATAATGTTGAATAGTCCCATCAGTGGCTGATACCGAAGGAAATATATTTTCAGATACCATATCAGAGTTATTTTCTTATAACCTTGGCACAAATTAGGGATACCAACTTGTTGTTGAGACATTTATCCTCCTAATATACTTTTTCTTTCGAACATATGGGCTTAGTTCTACTCAGGGACGGACCATTTTACTTGACAGGAGGGGGCTTGGGTTTTCTGTTTTGATCAGAGCGCGGAAACAATTTTAAATTTTTCGAAGGCGTCGCGACAGAATTTTTGTTTTCATTAGAAGAACTAACCTTCTTCATAATATTTTTTTCTTACCCTCTGCTGCCAAAATATTTTTTCATCAAAAATAATTTTCAGAATATTTTTTTTATGAAAATAACAAGGCCCCCTTCAAGTTAAATGGTCCGTCCCTTAGTATTTTATATTTATTATGTTTCGTCTATTTATTTTGACTTGATTCATTTTATTATTTTACAGTGTTTGTGTCAAACGCGCCAAATATTGTTTGTGATGTACTTGGAGTTTCGAAGTTGGCTAACGGAATGGGACTGGTTTTGTTTGCTTGGGGGATTGGTGCTGTGTCTGGACCTTATATAGCAGGTAATTCTATCATTATTGAAATAACCCACTCGCATATTTTAATGTGAAAATCTGTGTGCTCATTTTTGTGGCTTATCACTAGCAAGTTTTTTTTCGTTTTAGTTAACAAAGAAAAAGTCGTAGACCAAGATGCCATTAAATCTTTGTCCATAAAATTCTCATAAAAACGTTTAACGTTAATTGTACATGTTATACCCTACATATAACCTTGACCCCATGCTCACTGCTCAATGATTGTTTTTAAACTAAGTTTTGTTTTTGGGTGTAAGCTTCTTTGTAAGGCTTTTGTAATGAATTTTCCACAAAAGCCTTACTACGGAATACCTGAAGGGACATTGCCAATTGCTAATGCCAATTGAGAAATGCTAGTGCTATTTGACAAAATATAATGCTAACTTAACAGCCATTAATTGCCAATGCCAAATGAGAAAAGCCATTGCTAATTTGAGAAATGCCAATACTATATGCCATTGCTATTTATGAAATGCCAATGTTATTTGTAAAAAGTCAATGCTTTTTGTAAAATGCCAATGCCTATGCTATTTGTACTTAATAGAAAATAGGAAAAAGTCGTGTATTCAACAAGCCCTCAAGCCACCAAAAAATGGTACACAGATTAAATCTTTTAAATGCTTTTGCATTGGAAATTCATAAATGGCATTAGCTGTTCAGTTGGCATTATTTTTTGTCAAATAGCATTAACATTAAACACTTGGCATAAGCAAATTGCAATGTCCCTCCAGGTATTCAGTTTATGGTTTACAACTGTCACCATGCCATTTGACCATACCCACCATTTTTAAAATTCAACGTCTCTGTAAACTTGAATATTCATTTTTTGTCCGATTGTATGTTTTAGTAAGACTTTTATCGATAATGAAATGCTATTATGAAATGCTATTTGCAACATAATTGTAACATCTAAGGAAGGAATTTTCAATAACAGATTGGCATTTCAATAGACAGACACTGGCATTCTGCTCGTCTGGCATTTCAATAGACAGACACTGGCATTCTGCTCATCTGGCATTTCAATAGACAGACACTGGCATTGTGCTCGTCTGGCATTTCAATAGACGGACACTGGCATTCTGCTCGTCTGGCATTTCAATAGACAGACACTGGCATTGTGCTCGTCTGGCATTTCAATAGACAGACACTGGCAATGTGCTCGTCTGGCATTTCAATAGACGGACACTGGCATTCTGCTCGTCTGGCATTTCAATAGACAGACACTGGCATTGTGCTCGTCTGGCATTTCAATAGACAGACACTGGCATTCTGCTCGTCTGGCATTTCAATAGACGGACACTGGCATTCTGCTCGTCTGGCATTTCAATAGACAGACACTGGCATTATCCTTGTCTGGCATTTCAACAGACAGACACTGCCATTCTCCTCGTCTGGCATTTTAATAGACAGACACTGGCATTATCCTCGTCTGGCATTTCAATAGACGGACACTGGCATTCTGCTCGTCTGGCATTTCAAAAGACAGACACTGGCATTCTCCTTGTCTGGCATTTCAACAGACAGACACTGGCATTCTCCTCGTCTGGCATTTCAATAGACAGACACTGGCATTCTGCTCGTCTGGCATTTCAATAGACAGACACTGGCATTCTGCTCGTCTGGCATTTCAATAGACAGACACTGGCATTCTGCTCGTCTGGCATTTCAATAGACGGACACTGGCATTCTGCTCGTCTGGCATTTCAAAAGACAGACACTGGCATTCTCCTTGTCTGGCATTTCAACAGACAGACACTGGCATTCTCCTCGTCTGGCATTTCAATAGACAGACACTGGCATTCTGCTCGTCTGGCATTTCAATAGACAGACACTGGCATTATGCTCGTCTGGCATTTCAATAGACGGACACTGGCATTCTGCTCGTTTGGCATTTCAAAAGACAGACACTGGCATTATCCTCGTCTGGCATTTCAATAGACGGACACTGGCATTATGCTCGTCTGGCATTTCAATAGACGGACACTGGCATTATGCTCGTCTGGCATTTCAACAGACAGACACTGGCATTCTCCTTGTCTGGCATTTCAATAGAGGGACACTGGCATTATGCTCGTCTGGCATTTCAAAAGACAGACACTGGCATTCTCCTTGTCTGGCATTTCAATAGACAGACACTGGCATTGTGCTCGTCTGGCATTTCAACAGACAGACACTGGCATTCTCCTTGTCTGGCATTTCAATAGACGGACACTGGCATTATGCTCGTCTGGCATTTCAATAGACGGACACTGGCATTATGCTCGTCTGGCATTTCAATAGACAGACACTGGCATTGTGCTCGTCTGGCATTTCAACAGACAGACACTGGCATTCTCATTGTCAGGCATTTCAATAGACGGACACTGGCATTCTGCTCGTCTGGCATTGCAACAGACAGACACTGGCATTATCCTCGTCTGGCATTTCAATAGACGGACACTGGCATTATGCTCGTCTGGCATTTCAATAGACAGACACTGGCATTATCCTCGTCTGGCATTTCAATAGACGGACACTGGCACTCTCCTTGTCTGGCATTTCAAAAGACAGACACTGGCATTCTCCTCGTCTGGCATTTCAATAGACAGACACTGGCATTCTCCTCGTCTGGCATTTCAATAGAAGGACATTGGCATTCTGCTCGTCTGGCATTGCAACAGACAGACACTGGCATTCTCCTCGTCTGGCATTTCAAAAGACAAACACTGGCATTCTCCTCGTCTGGCATTGCAACAGACAGACAATGGCATTCTGCTCGTCTGGCATTTCAATAGACGGACACTGGCATTCTCATTGTCAGGCATTTCAATAGACGGACACTGGCATTATCCTCGTCTGGCATTTCAATAGAAGGACATTGGCATTCTGCTCGTCTGGCATTGCAACAGACAGACACTGGCATTCTCCTCGTCTGGCATTTCAAAAGACAAACACTGGCATTCTCCTCGTCTGGCATTGCAACAGACAGACACTGGCATTCTCATTGTCAGGCATTTCAATAGACGGACACTGGCATTATCCTCGTCTGGCATTTCAATAGACGGACACTGGCATTATGCTCGTCTGGCATTTCAATAGACAGACACTGGCATTATCCTCGTCTGGCATTTCAATAGACGGACACTGGCACTCTCCTTGTCTGGCATTTCAAAAGACAGACACTGGCATTCTCCTCGTCTGGCATTTCAATAGACAGACACTGGCATTCTCCTCGTCTGGCATTTCAATAGAAGGACATTGGCATTCTGCTCGTCTGGCATTGCAACAGACAGACACTGGCATTCTCCTCGTCTGGCATTTCAAAAGACAAACACTGGCATTCTCCTCGTCTGGCATTGCAACAGACAGACAATGGCATTCTGCTCGTCTGGCATTTCAATAGACGGACACTGGCATTCTGCTCGTCTGGCATTGCAACAGACAGACACTGGCATTCTCCTTGTCTGGCATTTCAAAAGACGGACACTGGCATTATGCTCGTCTGGCATTTCAATAGACAGACACTGGCATTCTGCTCGTCTGGCATTTCAACAGACAGACACTGGCATTCTCCTTGTCTGGCATTTCAATAGACAGACACTGGCATTATCCTCGTCTGGCATTTCAATAGACAGACACTGGCATTCTCCTCGTCTGGCATTTCAACAGACAGACACTGGCATTCTCCTTGTCTGGCATTTCAATAGACAGACACTGGCATTATCCTCGTCTGGCATTTCAATAGACAGACACTGGCATTCTGCTCGTCTGGCATTTCAACAGACAGACACTGGCATTCTCCTTGTCTGGCATTTCAATAGACAGACACTGGCATTATCCTCGTCTGGCATTTCAATAGACGGACACTGGCATTCTGCTCGTCTGGCATTTCAATAGACAGACACTGACATTATCCTCGTCTGGCATTGCAACAGACAGACACTGGCATTCTCCTCGTCTGGCATTGCAACAGACAGACACTGGCATTCTGCTCGTCTGGCATTTCAATAGACAGACACTGGCATTCTCCTCGTCTGGCATTTCAAAAGACAGACATTGGCATTCTGCTCGTCTGGCATTTCAATAGACGGACACTGGCATTCTGCTCGTCTGGCATTTCAATAGACGGACACTGGCATTCTCCTTGTCTGGCATTTCAAAAGACGGACACTTGCATTATGCTCGTCTGGCATTTCAATAGACAGACACTGGCACTCTCCTTGTCTGGCATTTCAACAGACAAACACTGGCATTCTCCTCGTCTGGCATTTCAAAAGACAGACACTGGCATTCTCCTTGTCTGGCATTTCAATAGACGGACACTGGCATTCTGCTCGTCTGGCATTTCAATAGACGGACACTGGCATTATGCTCGTCTGGCATTTAATGGACAGACACTGGCATTCTCGTCGTCAACATTTATAATCATAAGAGACTGAATTTCTTCGGGTACAGGCAGATCAAAGAAGCAAGATCATTTAATCTCACTTTCGGATAAATTGATGATGTCTTCGCTGTCAATAAAGCTTAGATTGTTCGATTCACGGATTCGTCCAATTTATACTCCAGAGTAAGAGATTAAAGAAACCACTGAATCTTCTTGCATCACGTTTTTCCTAGATTTACATCTCGAATGTTACTTCGATGATCATTTCAGTACAAACATAAATATAATATATAATTTTTATAAACGATAAAAGAGACTTTTTTTTCTTAATTTTCGAATGAACTGAGTTTCCAAACTTGCAGTCCTCGTCCGAATATTTACATTAGCTTATTCCATATGCCAACGTTTGTTAAAAAAAATGGTTTCTAAATCATGTTATAATCGGGGGATTGTTATACTTCATGGATAGGGGGGTGCCGCTGACATTTTGAAACACCTTTTCATATATTTTGAATTTGAAAATAAGATACCTTATAATATATATTTATCGAAAAAGCACCCTTATCCCATATTTGATGCGGAGAATGGATATCATTTATTTATTTATAGCTATTCAAAGATGGTTAGTCAATCAAAATACACTTTTACCAGGGTTGGCAAAAACCCGGGTTTTAAGAGTATTTCCCAGCCCAGTGGGAAATACTGGGAAAACCCGGGTTTTACTGGGTTTTATTGGGCAATACTGGGCATTACTGGTTAATAAGTTTTTTCTTATTAAAATATCATCAAATACCTACATAACAATCAGTATAAAGATGTGTATGTACACTTTTTAGTAAAATCTAAACAAAAATACTATTAAAAACAGATTTAAATAGTGAAAGATTAAATTTTAATTAAAAAGACATACATGTAGTATATGTGATAAATGTTCCATGTATAGAATGCAAAATGATCTATAAATAACCTGATATGGCCTTATACAAGTTCAATGTTTTTTTAATGCATGTATGTCTCATTCTAATAAATACACAAGCCCTACCTATTAACAATTAGACAAAATTATGATGTTTTGATTACTAATCCTTATTTAATCTTTTCATGTATATGGTTTCACAATTCTGTTTTGTTTTATAGCCTGGGGTTTCCTAAATAATTAGCATAGATTAAACAACATGTATTGTCATAATTGTCAAAATTGTAATGACAGTGAAAAAAATTATAGCAAAAAAGTAGTGCAAATATACAAATTATTGAAGTAATGCATGAAAAGTTACAAATAATTTATGAATTTTGTAGATGAGGAAAAATTTTGAAGCATATAATACTATCAAATAGGATTTTTTTCATGAATAAATTCTTATTACCCAGTATTGCCCACTTTGATGATTTTAAGGGTATTGCCCAGCCCGGGAAAACTAGGGTTTTCCCAGGTGGGAAAACCCGGGCGGTCAATACTTTGCCAACCCTGACTTTTACACATCTGAATACATCTGTATTAGAAAAAAATAAGAATTTGCCTTGTTGTTGTTGGTGGGTTTTGTCATATTAAGCAAATTATCGACCTTATCACATGTTCTCAACCTGAAAATGGTACCTATTCCAGCGGCACATGTCCTATTTCCTTCTATATAAAAAGTCCCCCCCCCCTCCCGAGGTTATAATAAAATACGTCTCATGTGTTCACTTAAAAGGGTTCTTTCAGTTTCGGCCATAGGAAGAAGAATTAAAATCTACAAACCTGCATTGTGTTTCACATCCGTTTTGAGTTTAAATTTGTGTATTTGTGTTACCACGGATTCTAAGATCGCAATGGAAGAGTGAGGTTTGGCGTGTTAAGCCCACCATTTCTCTTTGAGTGGCTTTACAAAGGCAGGACTATAGCTATCTTCATTTTTAGCTCACCTGGTCAAAGGCCATGTTAGCTTATGCCATCACTATGCGTCCGTCGTCGTCCGTTAACAATTTCAAAAATCTTTTTCTCTAAAACCACTCAACCAATTTAACTCAAACTTTGCAGGAATTATATATGACATGTTGGCAACAAACGGTTCTCATTTTGAAATGATTCAATTAAAAACATGGCCGCTGTTACTAAAAATAGAGCATAGGAGAAAATCGCTTAAAATGGCTTATATCTTAGCAACCATAACAGATCTCCTCAGAATCCAAAGCTCTACAAAAGTCTCCATTGGGTCAAAGTTGTCAGATGACCGTTCATAGGGGTTATGGCCCTTTCAAGGTCAAAAATAGTGTTTTTTTCATGTTTTTGCCCTTTATAATGAAAACTATTGCAGATGGAATTTTCAGCCCTCTAAAGGTGAAAAAAGTGTTTTTTGCCTATAGAATGAAAACTATTGCAGATAGAGAAAAGCTATTGCTTGCTTAAATGTTCAGCTCATTTAGCTCTACAAAAGTCTTCATAGGGTCGAAGATGTCAGATGACCCCTTATAGGGGTACAGCCCCTTAAAGGCAAAAATAGTGTTTTTGGCCTATAGAATGAAAACTATTGCAAATAGAGAAAAGCTGTTGCTTGCTTAAATGTTCAGATCATTTAGCTCTACAAAAGTCTCCATAGAGTCAATGTTGTCAGATGACCCCTTAATAGGGTTACAGACCCTTAAAGGCGAAAAATAGTGTTTTTTTGGCCTTAAGAATGAAAACTAATGCAGATAGAGAAAAGATGTTGCTTGCTTAAATATTCAGCTCGTTTAGCTCTACAAAAGTCTCCATAAGGTCAAAGTTATCAGATGACCCCTTATAGGGGTTATGGTCCCTTAAAGATGAAAAATAGCGTTTATCATGTTTTTGGCCTATAGAATGAAAACTATTGCAGATAGAGAAAAGCTGTTGCTTGCTTAAATATTCAGCTCACTTAGCTCTACAAAAGTCTCCAGGAGGTCGAAGTTGTCAGATAACCCCTTATAGGGGTTACAGCCAATTAAAAGTTGAATAATAGTGGGGTCTTTTTTTGCTTATTTAGAATGAAAACTATTAAGATAGAGAAAAACTTTTTTTTGCTTAAACATTTATCTCATTTAGCTATACAAAAGTCTTCATTGGGTTGAGAGCGATTCAGGCTGCTGGGGGCCTCTTGTTTCCGATAAGTCTTTGCTTTGTTTTATCTTTTGTTCTTGAGCATATCTGATTGATTGTCCCAGTTTGAAAATTTTATTATTTCCTTCATTTGATACTTATATCCATTTCTTGTTAACTTGTGATCGAATTTTTTTACGAAAAGATATCCCAAGGAATTAACTTTGAATAAATCTAACCTAACCAGTGATAGATTCCCATTTTTAGATCCAGATTTAAGTATTATCAATGGAAAATCATACACTAAAATGTGTCCTTAGCCAGGAACCTTTATCAAAGCTTATGTTTGTATTTTGTCGAATTTATGTTAATAGTTTTTTTGTTTTGTTTTGTTTTTGTTTTTTTTTTTTTGTTTTTTTTGTCAAGAAAGGGGTATTCCATGGCACTTTAGGATTGGGCTTGAATCTGATGCAGTTTATGTTCAATCCAGGGCCAATTGAATAACAGCGAGCAGCGACCACTGGTCTCATTGAGGGATATTGGCTGTTTTCCATTGTGGAGTTTTTAAATTGTCGTTTATATTGTAGGTTGTGTGGCGTACGCTTATTTCACATCTCATTATCTTCTTTTGTTTTTTTTTTTTTATTTAGGTTTGGTGTTTGAGGCAACAAACAACTACAATGCGTCCTTTTATTTAAGTGGTGGATCATACATGTTTGCTGCAGTTACTCATATCATTTCGAGAATTATTTCACGAAAATCGAGAAAAGATACTGAAATAACTATATCTCCAACTAGTGGAAACGAATAAACATATAAAAGCTCTTCTAATGTGTATTGTAATCATTTTTATCAATCGAGGTCAAATGAATGTCTCCTTGTGTTTTGAAGTGTCAGAAAAACACATGTTGTGTACAAGATTTTCAAAGTTGTGATTATGTGATTATGTATATCCCCAGGAGCTTGAGATAAAGGACACAAAGGATTCTAGGAAGTCTGCTTCATATTTAGATCTACATCTCGAAATTTACTCTCAAGAAAGACTTTCAACAAGGCTCTATGACAAACGTGATACTTCAACTTTCCAATCGTCAACTTTCCCTTCTTGTGTAGCAACATTCCGTCCACTCCAGCTTATGGAGTTAACGTTTCTCAATTGATTTGTTACTCCAGAGAGCGTGCGGGACTTACATCGATTTCCTTAGCAGAGCGACACGTCTGACGCAAAAAATGCTCACACAGGTTTATGTTGCTCCTCGGTTGATGTCTTCACTCAAGAAATTTTACGGAAGACATCATGCACTTAAATACAAATATGGGATTTCAATCTCTCAGATGAGTGCAGATTTTGGTTTGTCATAGGGTTTTGTTTTTTCTTCCTTTACCGGATTTGACATGCTGAATGGACTATTGGCAACGCGACGGGTGTGTTATAGCAAGCAGGAACTGCTTACTCTTCCGGAGCACCTGAGTTCACTTTTGTTTCGACTGGAGTTTGCGTTATTGATTGGTGTTCAGTTATTTTGTTTTTCCATGTTTGCATGTTGTCTGTTTTTGTCCCGTGCTTGTTGGTGTTTGCTGGTTTTGTCTCTGCCCTTTCGGACTTTTGATGTTCGGGTGCCCCATTGGTACCTCTGCTTCTTAGGAAAGTGTGATAGAAAGGTCAGCTTTTATTCGAAGAGATGATTTCGCAGACATTTCAACACAGTTCGCTCTGTTAATATGTCATTAGTAAGGAGCAGATTTATACCGACTTTTTGTCTAAAATAGTTGTTGATTTCAATAAGGAAAGGGTTTGACCGCAAAAATTTTTGGCCACGATTTTTAGAGCAAGGTAATAAAGAAAATACGTTTCATACACTCTGTGGTTACCGTGTTTTTTTTCTCTCAATATCAACCATTGGTACAAAAATTTAAATTTGAGTCAGATTAAATGATTTTTAATTGTTATGGGACCCTATTCTGATGTATAGGAGGGTAGATAGTAGCCTAGAAAACTTATGATTCCCCAGTCCCGCCTACCACCCGAAATACGCCATTTTAAAACCCGGTGGCCCATTTTACTTTATGATATTGCATATACTGTATATGTCGGTACTGTAATACTGTACAAGTATGTAGGTGTTGAATTCTTTTTATATATAAAAAAAAACAACCTTCAATGAAATTTGATGCTGCGTTGTACAATGTAGGTCACCGCAGCTACGTTATAACCTAATTTTGTCAGTTCAAATTTCTACGTGTTACATAAACATGATCACATATAGTTCTTTTGCACTTGAATTGCCCATTGAGATAAGCATATTCAAATAATCAAGGACAAAACTACCAAATAGATAAAAACAAGAATAAAATCTATAATATTTTATTTAGAACATAATAAATATATCTAAAAATATCTAACAAAATATGTATACTGAGGAACATGGACGGATATAATTTAGATTCTGGAAACAGAAAACGGAAAAATGCAATACAAAACTTTCCTCCTTTTTGCTTTTTATTTTTGATTTACTATGTAGTATTAATGGTATACGAGTTTTTCCATGTATTATTTGCTTGTATTATCAGAGACAAATGCATTATAAATGTTCAAGGTCATAAAAGCTATAAATTCAAAATACTTGGAAACTTGGAGATGCATGTTTATGCACAAATTAAATTTATTAGTAAAGCCTATCTCTACCACAGATTGAAATGCGTCATTATATAATTTTTACTGATTAAAATATTACAAATTTTTAATATGATGTGAATAACTATTAAAATTAGGTATGTATTTTTCCATGGACGATATCAGTAAATTGAGGCTACTATTATACTTTCTACATAAAGTTTTTGAAATATATTTCATCAACCTAATCTTCACAACTGTCTGACTCTTCGTCACTCTTTTCCTTATCTTTGTTTTTCTTTTCATCTTTTTCTTTTTTCTTTTCTTTATTTTTCTTCTTTTCTTTTCCATCTTTCTCTTTATTCTTGTGTTTTTTCTTATCTTTCTTCTTTTCCCTTTCTTTGTCTTTACGGCCCTTATCTTTATGCTTGCTCTTTTCTTTTGATTTCTTTTTGTGTTTAAACTTCCTATAATAAGATATCATAGACATTTTTAATTATCTGAGAGAATGTTGCCAGGTTTAGAATGCATGTAGAAGCTGTTTTAGTCATTGTTACGCGGTAAGCAAGTGCCGGTATTTTTTTTTTATTTTTTTTTTTTATTACCAAAATGCAAACTTTTATTTTTGCAATATTATTCTGTATTTTACAAATTTATCTTTCAAATAATGCACTCCTTTTACACAATTTGAAGCATAAATGGAAAGTAACCATCATAGAAAAAAATGGCAGTCTGATTGAGATACAGACCTTCAATGTCGCTCCCCCTTTTTTGCTTGTTCGCTCATATTATCTCTGACGTGACCGTCAGACCTTCAATGAGCGGACAAGAAAAAAAGGGGGATCGACATTGAAGCATCAATAATCTGGGGCAAAAATATTTAGTGATTGTTTAAGCCCAAGTAGAATAAATTCGGCTATATCAAGAAAATGATCATGAATTAAAGGGTGATAAAATGAACATGAAATGATGATGATAAGGAAGAATGGGGACACAAGGCCAATCAGAGAAATGCGCTTTAACTGCCAGTGGAAAAATGGGTAGTTCGATCGGGCAATTTAGCGTACTACATTGGAACTTATTATTCCTCCTCTAACCGAGACTAGTAGCATTGTTCTTTTACGTGCGAGGAATGTGATATTTTTCCCTGTTCACCACTACGGATTACGGTCGGGTTTTCTGTATAATAGCCTGAAGACCCAAGCATCATGCAAGAGGACACCTGAGGCACATATCCCAGTTGCTTTGCGAGCAAAGCAGCTTGACTCTACGTCATGATCAGATTCTTTGTGCTCTCAAGTGGACCTATACCGACATGCTTAGCGTTGTTGTTGGCCTTTTGGCCACCTGGGACCCATACGGGTAATTAATTCATATGCTTTACGTAATCCTAAGATAATGTAACTTTCCTTTTTGAATCATTATCCACTGCTAAAAAAGTTGGGGTTCATAGTGATAATACGGGTGTCCGTCCGTCCGTTAAACCTAAGAGGACCCATCTCTTATCACCTGATCCTAAACCCCTCAATGGATTTTCATGAACTTTCCCATAACCTTAGTGAAATCATGTAGATGTGCACGCTCTATCTTAAAATATGATCTGAAAGATTGGGGGGGGGGGGTTCTCATAGAAAACATGGGCATCGTCATTGGACGAAAAAGGGTACCCATCTTTTATCCGTAACTCTTCCAAACCCTTCAATGAATTTACATGAAAAGTCAACATAATCTTTGTGATAAAATGTAAATATGCACCTCCTATTTTAAATGTTGATAAATTTGACTTTTGGGGTGTAACGCAGCAAAACTTGGACTTAGCCATTAGACGACAAAAGGGACCCATCTCTAATCCGCAACTCCTCCTTAGCTCCTCGATGAATTTTCATAACATTTTCACGCAATCTTTGTGACATAATTTAAATGTGCACCACTTATTTCAAAATTTGATCTAAATGGTTTTGGGTGAAGGGGTATTTATTTGTGAGCAGCTGCTCACAGTTTTTCTAGCTGTAAAGAAGAATGAAAAGATGATAACCTAGATGTTGAAATTGTAAAAAAATAAAACGTCCCGTTCATCGAGCAACAGAAAATTTAGTAGTAACGTTACGAAGTTAGAAGAAGTGACCACCATATATAGTCCGGTATTTGGCACCATAAAACCAGGTTCAACCCACCATTTCTTTTGAAATGCCTTTACCAAGCCAGATTACCCCCCATTATCTAAATGCCTATGCATGTAGCTGTACCATATCAGGACCATTGCGTTCTTCAATTTCTCTATTATGTCTTTGGCTTGATTTGTATTTTCTTCTTGGATATATGAGATTAATCATTCCAGTTCGGATGTTTTGTTGTTTCCTTTATTTAATACACAATGTACATACCTTGGTTTCTGTATTTTTGATCCATCAGATAGGTAGCTACTTTCATCAGATGAGCTTGAAATGATAAAAAAAATATTTTTGTATTTTTTCTATGAAGTATTGGATTTTAATGTATAACACCATATGTTTTAGACAATTGTCGGTTAGTAAATGCAGCCAGTATATTCTGTAAGATGTCTTGCCTAATATTACAATAGATTTCAGACTTAAATCTAACAAGCCTCATGTTAATTGTTGCTTAGAAAACTGTGACAGAAATTGTGTTACGGACGTACGGAAGAACGAACAGACGGACAATGGTAAAACTACATACTCCCCTCTTCGAAAAAAAACACATCTGCTCTCAACTGATGTTTTGATATGACCCATGTGCGCCGTGTCTCATTATCAAGAAGTGAATAAAGTGATTAGGTTCCTGCTTGTTGCAACACACTTGTCGATGTCTAAACTTTATCTTCTATATTGCTAAGCTGCAAAGTTGCTAGTTACTGACTGTTATATGCCTGGAAAATTTTCTGCTAATGCTTTGTTACCAAGTTAATATATAGTTACTGTATGTTACATAAAAATTCTTGATAATTGTCCGTAAATAACACATTCGCTTATAGAGAAGCCAATGAGTACTAATGGGGGCATTCGAATAACGCAAGTCTGAAAAGACAAAGCCAAAATCAGCAGACATAAAAGACAAGACAGATAAAACTAAACGAAACCCACAACATAACAAAAAATACACTCAAAACAACTTAACCGCAATCAGAATCGCGAACTTTATTTGAATGTTGCGTTTAAATCGGAAATCGCTTTTTCCATTTTGGTTCGTTTTAAATAGTGTAAAAATTCCGTAAAATATTGAAAATCAAAATGAAAGGTGTTTTTTTTTTTAATCTTAGAAAATACCATCGAAACGAATGTGAACTCGAGTGCTCCGAAAGGGTAAGCTGTTATGTTACCTTGAGCTGCTAGAAGATTTGTCTGAAGAACTGCTGCTACTACTGCTGCTGCTGCTGCTGCTGCTGCTGCTACTCCGGCTGTAACAGCTGGAGGTGTCGGTGTCCCTACAATATTAGTGTGTTTTCTTAATTGAGTCGGTGTCTGAAATCTACGGTTGGTGACGATCTCGTCACACTTGGCACAATGGAGGTGTGTGTGGCCAACAGTAGGTTTCTAATGATGTCATAGTATATACGTTGAGGTTTGTCTGTGTCATGTCGACAATTAGCATGGGTGTAAAAAGTGAGTTTAATGGGCGAAAAAAAAACATGTACGCAGTTTGTTATTAGCATATAGGTATATAATGATAACAAGAAAAAAAAAGACCTTTCTGTGAACCAAACCCTATCAATAAAATGTTTCTTTATGATGAAATTAATGTTTTTTTGAAAAACAAAGACAAAGATAAATTTCAACCTGCAAAAATTCTAGTATTTGAATAATAAAATGATATTTTGATAATTCTGAGTGATTCAGTAACTCACCATTTACGGCTTGATCTGGAACCTGATCTATAGCTGCCTATAGACGCATCCCTCCTGTAAAAGAATACATTATTTTCTTAGCGTTTGTGGTGAAATGATTTAGGAAATACAAAAGGCTCCAGATAAAAAATTGACATTTCAATAGATAAGAAGGTCTGAAAAAGAATCTTGTTCGAGTTCGACAAAGGTAACAAAAGAAAGGGCTTTTTGGATGTTGTTATATGGTTAAACTATGATAAAATTAACTTTAGTGTGTTTTTTTTCAATATTCTTTCTGTCTGCTTAGTTTAAACATATTTTTTTGCTAATACCATGTACATGAATACATAAAATTAACAAAAAGGATAAGACACAAAATATACCAATTTACGTGGTCTTCTCCAAATTAATGAGTATAACACAAATTAAATAGACATGCGACATAAATAATAATTCATTTTAACTAACAGTCAAAATAATTAGTGAATAAATAAATTTTAAAATGGGAATGTTGTTATGAGCCACTCAAAACCTCGTCTGCTCGCCTTCTTTTAAACAATTTGAAATCTTTCCGAATTTTTTTTATATAATCAAAGACGTGCTTGAAGATTGTGTTATTTCTCTCTGCTTTCGGCGATGAATAAAGGTAACATTTTAACTAAATCTTTTAATGGGGATAGTCAAAGAAGCAAACAAGCAACTATCAACATACATCAAATACATGAGAAATTGAAGACCGCGTTTGTCACGAGTTTGTATAGACACTTCATAAGAATGGTGGATAACTATATATATGACCAACTCAATACTGAATCACATTATTATGGTTCAAAATATTTTGTTTGTTTGTTTGTTTTTTGTTTTGTTTTTTTAATTTTTTTAGGGGGTGTTCGAAATTTGCTTACCATCTATCATATCTGTTCGATTGAAATCTCAGAGCAACAAACAACAGATTTGCCCTACTTTTGGTCAGAGATGTTCTTTCGACCTGTAAGGAATCGTTGTATAGTCTCTCGTCTGCCTTATTGTACGTATAATGCATAACAAGACGCTGAACTAGAGTTATGGCGTAGATTTCAGCGTCGCGCATTTCGTTTACAACATCTTGTCGAATCAAATCTTCCTCGACACAACCAATAACAACCATCTCATTGAAGCCTTTCTCTTCCCAGAACTTTTTCCTTTCTTTCAATTCCATCTTACTCCAAGTTTTTCGATTTGTAAAATTGAACGGTCGGTCCTCTCTTTCAGATATTGAAAATTGACCAATCACAAACTCGATAACATCTCCTTTGTTGCTAAAATATTTAATGACGTCATCAGTGACCTCTCGTAGTCTTTGAAATGTTTCGTCAAATTTTATGTAATGGAGTTCGTGTTTTCTCTTCTTTTCACACTCGCATTGGTCATAAAGTTGTGCTAGACGGAACTTCACCGACCCCATGATGAACCTGAAGGAAAAAGTTATTTATCTAAAGCATAAATTGGTAAAATTGTTTGTTTATCTTTTATATTGCAAAAACTATAGTAAAGATAAACTAAAAATATTAATCAAGAAAAAAATAAGAGAAAACTTTTTAAAACAGTGGTCGGAATTCAAAGAAGCATATAATCAAGAACAAGGCAAACTAAACACTTATTTTAAGTTTAAATCAAATTTTGAACATGAAAGCTACATAGATATAAATAATAAAGATAAACGGAACACTTTGACAAAATATCGTCTCAGTGATCATCTACTCAGGATAGAAACGGGTAGACATGAAAGAAGACTAAATAAGAACACTGGAAAATTAGAAATTCTCCCCCGCAGTGAAAGAGTCTGTCTGTCTGCAATGTTCAAATGATTGTATAGAGGATGAATTGCTTTTTTTTTTATTACAGTGTCAATTATATGAAGATGTTCGGAAATCATTTCTTGATAACTTATTTTCATCTTTCAAAAATCTTCAATCACTTAATTTAAATAACTTTCACATATGGATAATGACAAATGAAGATATAATGTTCAATAAGAAACTAATAGAATACATTGAAAAGATCTATTCAGTTAGGAGGTCAAATATAAAAAAAATAAATATCTTTATATGTTTAACATTTTAACACATGATCTGTAGACTGACTCTTCCCAGAGACACTTCCTAAATGTTTTTTATATTACATGTTCAATTAAACACAATGATGAATGAATGATTGTATGTGTATAGTTTTATGTATAGTCTGTTGTATGAATGCTGATGTTGTGATTTGCTATGCCTGAAAAGGCCCTTTGATTAGGAAATAAAAAAATTATTTATTTATTTATTATTATAGCTAGATTTCTATCTCTCCGATGAGTGCAGATATAGATGTGCCATAGGGTTTTGTTCTGTCTTCCTTTACCGAATTTGATATGCTGACTTGACCATTAGCAACGCGACGGTTTTGCTATGTATCAATTAGGAACTGCTCACCAGTCTCTTTCGGAGCACCTGGGTTCATTTTGTTACGACTTTAGTTCGTCTTGTTTGTACATATTGCTGTTCAGTTGATGAACAATTGATGTCCAATTGTTTTTATGTTGTCTGTTTCTTCGTACTGTAATCGTTCGTCTTTACTGGGTTTGTCTTTAGACTTTGACATTAGGATTATGGCCCGATGCCACTTGGGTACCTCTTCGCTTGCTCCATTAAAACCATAAAAGACTACAAAAAAACTTTTCTTGTGCAATCTGCAAATGAGTTGCTAAATGAGCTCTATAGGTTGAAGTTGTACATGATGATTTCTGCTCCAGAAATTGCAAATACTAGAAATCAATGTCATGCTATTGGTCATTGGAATAAGGTGAGCGAAACTTTGTTTAGTCTTTGGCTTATTTAACAAGAAGCTGTTCATTAATGTAACGTCATACATGTCATTCAAAGATCGCAATTACAATTAAAAAAATAATATGGAGTAGGCATTGCCTAAATGCGAGCATAGCTAAAAGGGACTACGTTTTTTTGTTCTAATGTCGACATTCAGGGATATCGCTATCATTTAATTTCCAATATTTCCATTTGCTTATTTTGGGGCGAGATGGTATGGGGCGATTAAGCTTCGAGACACGTTAGTTTCGTACGTGCATATAGGATAACCAAGACGAAACGAGCAGCTTATGTGTATTTATTATTTTAAGAATATTATTTTCTTGTAAAAAACGCAATTTATTATTTTTTTAAGCATTATTTCTTTTCTTATAAATTATTTTAACATTCACTCCGGACCTGTAAAAATAATAACCCTTTCCGGACCATAAAAAATCTAAATCAGCATTAGCAAATTTCTCGCGGAAACAAATACCGTAGAGCTCTCCGCTCGAGCGGGCACTTCGTGCCCCCTTGCGAGCTATGCTCGCTATCAATGACTTGCTGCATTACATTATTCAGGCATGAAAAACAAGGTCGATTTTTTGCCACTATCATAATGTTGAATGATTAAAAAAATGAATTTTCATTTTAATTTAAACCGTTACACAAAATATTGATTGAACTTGTCTTGCAAAAACTGTTCAAACTAAATTCATTCGAAAGGACATGTGTGGAGACACTTATTTAGAAAAGAGACGTAGCTAGCGTAGTTAACGTTTGACACTTGCATATATTTTTTTAATGTCTCTAAATGTGGGACTCGACTGGAGTGGAGATATATACGGGGTCGATGTGCGGGACGCGAGGCAGTTGAGGGCAAACGGACGGGTATCGAACCGAGAGAGAAAGCAGGAATAAAATAAAATCAATCGATGGGAAGCGGGAAGCAGTTGACAGAGGGACAGGAAGCCAGGATTAAAACCCCCTGTCCAATCCCCCTAGATTATTTTTTTTAATTCCAGATCAGCTGATTTCAAGAATAATGATAATCAAGTTTGGTTGTACGTTTTGTTATGCACCGTCTGCGAAAGTAGGTGGATATAATGTACGGGACTGTTTGTCCGCCCGTCCCAAATGTTGCGAGATGTGACATTTTGGCTTTTCGAAATATACTTGTTTTGCTTTATTTTGTCTGAGAATCAAGTAGAAAAAAACAATAAACATGCATGAATATACAATATTCAGATTTTTAACAATATATGTTAATTTGCAAGTAAAGGTATCACTTGATGTACATGTATTTTAGACGCAATTGTAACAAGAATATGTCCAAAATACATAATGCCAATTCTCGCAACATTTTGGACGAACGAACAAATAGACGCACAGATTTTGGAGTTTTAAAAAGGTCGAATTATTTATCAACTGTATAGGCTATTTAAAATCTCCTTTAAATACAATAATATATGTACATGAACGATAATATACATTCTGCATATTTGTACATTTTTGTAACTGCTTTGTGGAATCCCTAACAAATCAAATCAACAATGCGTAATAAAAGACAAACTTGTTGTTATTTCTATGGCAACTGGAATGAAATTTTAATAGAATTTAAAGATACTTAATAGTGAAATAGAAGAAAAAAATCACATTAACCTTACCTGTCAGAGAAACTCCAGGTGATAAAATCGATATTTAATGTTTATAAACAAACTGGTTGTCAATATTCTTATGTATGAAGTTTAAATGGAAAAGTCTGTCATCGGTTATTTCCCTTGATAAAACTTTGACTTCTGGCATTGTATGAGGGGGTAACAGGTTATATCGTGGAGATATTGATATGATATCGGGGCGATGAAATAAACATGAGATGATGATGATGATGATGAGAAATCCGGGAGGTTTAAGGGAAACTAAGGACGAGAAAAAATTTTAAGACCACTGGAAAAGGGGAGAGGTAGTAAGGTACTTGGCGGTCCACTAAAAGCATGAAGCCAATCTCCACACACGTTGGCTAACTATGGGCGGCGGTCATGCTTTCTGTTCTACAATCCGACAACCCCTGCTGACGCAAATGACCTAATTTAGCCACCTAGGGCACACACACTTGCTTGTCGTTCTTTGTGGTTAGCACTAAACTGAGTCAACGTCGAGATTCGAAGACCCTTGGTCGCCTTTAACGAAAAGCTAGGCTCTGATGTGGACAAACTCGCCACCCGGGCCTCTCACAGAAGGAGTTGTTCTATACATTCAATACAAATTCATTTGATTGTTGTAGTATTTTTCTGTTTTAATTGACATGCACTGTGTGCCGTCGAGTTTTCTTTATTTAAGATCAAAATATTTTTAGCATAATTTCAAACCAATATAATTTGTGTCTCTCTTTTATATCTGTGTTAATCGTTTCACTTTATTCGTACGCTAAGACCTTCTGACATCATACATATACACGGCGTACAGTTTTATAAGCATGCAACAAACGCTCTGTGAAGTTTTGTGGCGCCAAAACGTCGAGATTTTGCAGCAAAAACTTATTTTTGTAAGCCAGACGAATGTTTTTTTCGGTTTTTGATGAACATTAAGGAAGCATATAAACCTGCCAATCTATTTTCTTTCAAGATCTTGGTGTTATTCCGATGACCGAAGCAGAGGTCGTAGTCATTCATGAATTTTATAGTTTAATTGGATTGCGTAATTTAACAGATCTCACTTTATCTTTAGACATATAAACCCATTGTTCTTAAATCTGTCAAGCTTTGTGAAATGGCTAACTACAAGACGCTTTTCGTGCTTTTGGTGATTAGTTTGTTTGGTGTAGAAGTTTCGTTATCTAAATCTGTACAAAACTGTACATTGGAGGATAACAAATATGTTACCAAGGATATGTTCGAATCCATGAAAAATAACATGACGGAATTGATAACTGAACTTGTCAAAAGACGTAAGTTTTTCTACAATTGCAGATTTTATACATCGGTTAACTAAATATTTTAGGATTTTTGTACACGATTATTTGAACTTTCCAAATTGACAAAACAGAAAAATGGTAACATTCTTTGAACAAAGAAATTTCTTCGAAAGTTCTAGTGGACCGTCGAGTATATGAACATCATTCGCTGCTTATCACCAGGGAGAACCTGCATATACATGTATATGTTCTGTCGCAAATTGCATTAATGGCTAGTTGTTGCTAAAAACAAAATTAGAAGATTTAAAGGACAACACACAAAAAGCACAACATACTAAAAATGTGCAAAACAACTATTGAAACAGCAATCATCAACGGGAACTCCATAAGGGGTTATTTGACAACTTCGACCCTATAGAGACTTTTGTAGAGCTAAATGAGCTGAAAATTTTAGCAAGCAACAGCTTTTCTCTTTCTCCAATAGTTTTCATTCATTATATACGCCAAAAACATGAAAAATAGCTATTTCCACCTTTAAGGGGCTGTTTCCCCTTGAAGGGGTCATCTGACAACTTTGACCTTATGGAGACTTTTGTAGAGCTTCGTGAGCTGAATATTTAAGCAAGCAACAGCTTTTCTCTATCTGCAATAGTTTTGGTTCTAGAGGGCAAAAACATGAAAAAGCGCTATTTTTTACCCTTAAAGGGCCATAACCCCTATCAAAGGTCATCTGACAACTTCGACCAAATAAAGACTTTTGTAGAGCTTTTGATTCTGAAGAGCCTAAGATCTTCGGATTTTTTCTATCTGTTATGGTTGCTGAGTTATGTCATTTTAAGTGATTTTACCCAAAGTACTGTATATTTTTAGTAACAGTGGCCATGTTTAGTATCAAATCATTTTAAAATGAGGATCGTTTGTTGCCAACTTGTCATATATCATTCCTGCAAAGTTTCATTTATATTGGTTTAGTGGTTTCAGAGAAGAAGATTTTTGAAATTGTTAACGGACGACGGACGCATAGTGATGGCAGAAGCTCACATGGCCTTTGGCCAGGTGACCTTAAAAATTCAGTGCCTTTATTAAGCTGCTGGCCTTTTAATTTGTTCATCTGGATCCACAACTTTGTAGTGAGTTTACACACCTTCCCCTCTTGAAAAAATTGACCAGCTAATACAACATATGTATAAAGAGTTTTCAAGCATGTCATTATACTAATTTTCAGAACTGAAATTTTCACATAAATTTGCAATGTTTTGTCTTAAATTCTTTTATTTTATTTCTTTATTTTTAGAGACAAAACCAGACGAGAAAGTTTACTTTTATGTGTACACATCGGGAGGTAATGCTTACAATACGTACTCTATTGTCAAATTTGCGAATACATATTACAACGAAGGCAACTATTTCAACACGGGCGATAGTGTTTTCGTGGCCCCGCATACCGGTGTGTACTTGTTTTCGTGGACAACACAGAGCAATAGTGGAAACACTGTGCACACAGAGCTAAGAGTGGCCAATGTTGTAAAAGGACAGCTGTACATGAATATTGGTTCCTCAGTTGGTACAACATCGGCAACCCGTGTTATTATTGTACCTGTCAATAAAAATGACCACGTCTGGATTCAGACTAGCTCTGCTTCTTCAAACAATTATTTTTATGACTATTCAAGCTCCAGAAGTTCGTTTATCGGAGTTTTGTTATTCCAAACATAACTAAAACCTTTTAGAAAAAAAGAATATTTCGTACGAGTGAAACATACATTATATGAAATATCGCAATCAAAATCTCGTGATGCGAGTCATGTGAATGCATAGGAAATTTATCATTTCCATTGATATGTGAAATCATATAACATCACAAGTTGTAATTTACTTATGTAAATAAAAATACAATGCAAAAGTTTGTTAGTTTTCCTCTTAATTGTTGTTTTATTGAACATTCAAACACCAGAAAAGCGCTTAATTAAGGTAATAACAAAACTACCGAAATTAGAATTACAACAATGTTAATAAATATCAAATTTTGCTACGGCTAAGCGCGTTTCGTCTTTTCAAGACTCATCAGAGGTGCTCTACCAAATATATTGAAAAGGCAAAAACTATACGATTATGAAGAATATAGAACAATAAAACCAAAAATCCGGACTGTGGAACAAAATTATAACTTAGATGATCAACTTATGTCTGGGGTAGGAAGAACCTTAGGGTTTAGACAGTTTTGAAATTTAAATGGAAAAAGCTTTGATGTGTTCTAAAACACAAAACTGTTGGTGCCCGAGAGGTCTAACCTCGGGATATAAAACTCCACAAGCAGCGCTAACCTTCACGGGTGTTTATATATTTAAATGACAACAAAGTTCCGCCTGAGGTGAGTTTTGTCTATTAAAGACTCATCAGAGGCGCTAAACCAAAAATATTGAAAAAGCAAAAATTTATATGATTAATATGAAGAGCATAGAACAATAAAACCAAGAATACCTAATTGGGAAACTTTGCGGACCAATCTCAATGTTCAAGTGAAAACAAAACATGGAAGACAAACCTGAAAAATTGAAGATCCCATTATCTGACTTGATATTGGCAGTTCAAAAGAAATTGTGGGTTAAATCAGGTTTTATAGCGCGCTCTTCCATTGCGAGCTTAGGGTCCGATAGTAATACAAAAACAAAACATGGTTGTGAAGACATAACAGGGCAATTTATGTGATCATCTCTGTACAACAACTAGCCAAACACTAATAAAAACAATCACTTACCATAACATCATACATAATTTTGAATTTTTCCACCAGAGGCTGATACTATAAATGAAGGGAGCAATTTTTGAAAGATCGTACGAGATGTTTTTTGTGAGCGAAACAAAGCGTATGATAAAGAATACAAAATACCAAGGTGGAGTCAATAAAACCGTTATTTCGTTATGTTGCATACTTATATGCAAGTATACTCAATGAGTAACTTTACGCTTGTGTTGATATAGTAGATCATCTTAAAAGATAAAAGTCATTTCACTGTGATTAACGAACAGTCCTTAATTCCAAAGGGACCGACCATTAAACTTGAACGGGTGATTGTTTTTTTTTTTTTAATATTATACTGAATCTGACATCTGAAAAAAAATTCTATTACCAGAGGTTAAAAAAAATATTCTGAAGAAGGATTTTTGCCATATAAAATAAATTGAATGGTATTTAATGAAAATGAAAATTGTGATGGCACCTTTAAAATATATTTTTTTTTAAATAAATTTTCCGACCAGCTTCATTCGAGCAATTTTGCAGTATTTATTCTCCGGTATAAAATCACGCTAACTCGTTTTTGTTGCCGACACACACAAAATATCAGTTTACTTCCAGACCTTGTTTAGCCGAGGAATGTTCTTAGACTATTGAAACGGTCTTGAAATAAGAAGTTGCTTTGGGTTTTTTTTTTTGGTATGTCAAACTTTTAAGAACAAGCAGAATATTAAAAAAACAGGCATAGTATAGAATCCATGACATCTATGAATGCATAATTTCAAAATGTACATTGGAAAAAGGAAGTATAGCAAGTAGCTGGCTGTATTTATTGTTTGCAAACGATTTTGCTCGTACATAGTCTATACTTTTTCTGTATTGGATAATAGATTAAAATAGTAAGTGTCGTCTAACAATACTACGGTGTCAAGAAGCATATTTAAATTTGTTCGTGATAAGTTGCGACTTTCGTTACAACTTGCATTTGAATATACTATAGTAGTTGTCAGTTTTGTTAGCTGAAACAACCTAAATTACCATATCATATTAAGCTTTACAGATATTTTTTCTTGCGAACAATGTTTTAAAATTGTGCCAAAAAAATGTTCTTTCACTCCTATTTGTTACATATATCTTGTTTTGAGATATTATTTACCGCAACTTTCATAGGTATATCAGAAATATTGAAATTTTATCAAAACTTTGTTTATCTGTTCAAAAATCTGATTTGTTCAGCGTGTTGATAAATGATTGATGTTTGGGTTTTGAAAAAAAACATGATAATAACACTAAATTTATATTAAAATTGCAACTTAAAAGATATTTTAGGCTCTGCCATCAAGACTGTTTCAGTTATTTGCTTTTGAAATGGATTTAGCATTTTTTTCATTTGAGTTTTCTTTTGATTTTGTGTGTCGGAGTGAGTTGTAAATCCGTACAGAATAGTACGATAGATAGTACAAAGTATGTGACGGTGGAAACGTTCGAGGCTTGGCGGAGGAATCTGACGGATATGATATCTGATATGTCTTTTCGTGGTAAGGAAAATGGAAAAGAGTTTTTGCTTTGTTTGTCTGGCTTGTCATATGTCATTTGTTTTATTTCTGAAGGTCTTGTAACTTGTGTGACAATCAGTTGAACCTAAACACGATTAATATACCACCATGAAGGCTTTAAAATGTGGTCGTTGTTCGATTCTGAAAACTGCATAAAAAAAGAAAATCTTACACAACTGCTAATAAAAAGCAACCAACTGAGCATGAAATTTTGTTAATACGGTTTGCAAAGAACAATGTTTTTGCGTGGGCGCCTTAGCAGCCCACGCAATTAGTATTAGAGAGGTTTGACAGGATGCTATGGAGGGGCACGTGACTTCGAGAATTGTGGGAAAGTGCCTCTAAGAAGGGAAGAGATAAAATACTATAGTAATTTAAAGCAATGGCGCCTCTAAGGGATAACGTCTCAGGCAAGGCGGTTAATTGTTTTTGTTTGTACAAACATTCTCCATTCTCCAACATGTCCAAGTGACATTGATCAGCCAGTGTTTCAATAAATAAACAATTTGCCTGTGCATACATCGTACTTATAAAAACAATAATTATTTTCTCCACCTGTGACCTGACATGCTAAACTTATCAATATTATTTATACCGATGAAAACAATTTTCAACATCTGACCTAGATATATTTAGTTACTGTTTACATAATATTTCGTCACAAGATAAACTTGTTAGCAAGGGACTAGTAGAGGGATTTATTTTTAGAGAACAATAGCTTATAGGAACAATGCTGTAACACGGCCGTCATTCGGGTAACAGAGGTTTTGGTCTGTTAATACAACAATACCATAATTAATGGCCGTTTTCAGTTGACCTACTCGAGTAAACCTTAGTAGAGTAATTTTCTATTATTAGCTCGGTAGGATCATGCGCATTTGATTTTTCATCTGAACAAATTATTCTAGTGTCAGGTTTATTCGTGTAACTTTTCTCAATAAAACGGGGTACTCTAGAATAGAGTTGACCATAGCGACAATATTATTACAATAAAACTTCAAGACTTTTAAATAATAAAATAAAAAACATTATTTTCTATTGTAACTTTAGGTAAATTTAACATTAGATACGTATTATTTAAGAAATCTAGTCCCATTGTCGCAGGTAAACTTTACTCGTGACGTCACGTACTCTACCAATCCTGCCTTTGCCAGAGTTAAACTCGAGTAGGGGTTAAAGGTCATCGGGGTTTACCCGAGTCCGAACTCCAGTCGTTTATTTGTTACTCGAGTTAACTCGAGTTAACTAGAGTAGGTCAACTGAAAACAGCCAATGATAAATTCGCAATCGGTCTGTTACAAATGTGTTTATTGAGTAGGGTAAAGTCCGTTTAAACGCAATCATCGTAAAAATATCTCAAAGTCATCATTATACAGCCGTGTCGTCCTATTTGACGCATCGGGTAATGTAATGCACTGGCTTTATTTTTACGCTATCATTTTGTGTTTTTTTTACTAATAATTTATAATTTTGTGAACAGTGAAGTGTTTTCAACCTTACAGTGCAAGAACTATGACAAAAATATTTTCACTGACTATTTATCCACGAAAACGTGTTATTGGCTAAGAACGTCAATTTTGACCCTAAAAACCCTGCCGTACATCCTATTTTTTCAAGTTAGGTGGTTAATGTTTTCCTTTTACAATTATTTGAAATGACCTCCGACTGTACAAACGTTGGTTGGTGTAGCTTTCGCAGAATATAGCCTGTGTGTCACAGGCAAGTCCGTAAAAAAGGGGGTAAAGTACTTTCGAGCATTTTTTTTTTTCGAGTTTGGGCCTAAGTTTCATATTAAAAAATAGAAACAGTGTCTAAAAGAAAACATGTTTTTCTGTATTCTTTTGTAAATTAAACTTTAAAAACAATGAAAAAATAATTGTAAAATAGCACCTAAACCCTTGAGTGCGTCAAATTAGCTGACAGCACTGTAGTTATGTTTATACTTGGAGAACTATATTAGACAAAATATATTAATACAATTTTGAAAGTATAAGTATTCTGGTTTCTTATTAATTAGGTATTTTTAATTTTCCAAATGCATAATTGTATTCCGAAGTGTCAAGCGTCAAGTTCCAATATAGTGCATACATCATACACTTAAGTTTGTAACTTAAAAGCTTCAAATAATACAAAAAGTGTAAGTGTAAAATTAAATCCACAAAAACTAACATATACCAGTTTTTTTTTAAAAATACCATGCGCCCACGATTGCTTTTTGGAAGAAAAGCAACTTGTTTTTATATTATGTGCGTCCTTAATTTGTTAGTTAAGGAGTTCAACCAGGTGCGTGAGTAAGCCAACTTGTCTTACAGAAAACATATAGTCATATCTCCATGATAAGACAATCGGGTATAATATATGTACGCTTACAGTTACAATGGGCATAAAACTAAAATTAACCTAATCCAACTGCTACTTTGCGCATTAACCAACTTCATATCTAAATTAAAGCATACAAATTATACGATTACTGGTATGTTTGAATGAGTAGGTGCTTGTACGCATTTACAATTCTACAATGTCATGAATGTGGGGTAAGACTTATTTTTTCCGCAGCTCATTTTTGCAAGTACAATATACAAGATATTTATTTGACAGTAATGGTCTCACAGGGGGCTAATAATGTTAGCTATTCCCCTGAGGGCGGATGCCCGATGTGGGATAACTGATTTATACCACGGGACTTTAGAGGTTGCTAAATGAAAGTTTATGATAATTAATGAGGGGGGTCTTTCAGGAATTTAGCCTTATCTACTGATAAAGCATGATTAGTGCAGGGTATCTCGTTATATTTTATGACATAGTGGTATAAATTAAATATAATCTTGGTTAATTCAATTATGAAAAAAAAACATTTATTAAGTAAATAAAATGGTATCTTTCAGCTGAAGAAAAGTAAGTGAAACGTGTTTTCTTTTACGTACAACTGACCACAGACATAAGCTACAACTTCAACACCATCGTCCGTTTCAATCGGGTCTTGTACAACGAAGGCAACCATTTCAACACCGGCGACAGCGTGTTTATCGCTCCAGTTACGGGTCTTTATTTGTTTTCCTGGACAATACAAACTATAAGCGCAAAATATCCAAACACCGAACTTCGTGTGGCAAATCAAGTAGAAGAAACTTTACACATGAATTTTGGTGGGACTACTGGTACTATTTCGTCGAGCAGAGTTCTGGTTTGTACGGTCAATGAAGGTGAACACGTTTGGATTCACACGAACACGTTTCAGGTGAACACGTTTGGATTAGAGCCCCAAACCAAATGGGACCTAATCACTTCTTTGACGATACGTATAATTCAAGAAGTTCATTCATGGGTGTTTTACTCTCTGAAACTTAGACAGTTTTATAACAAATATTAAAGAATAATCATATGTCTTTCTTTGTATTATTTTCAACTTAATGAAGCGTTACAAAGGTTTTATCAATAAATATTCATGATGGACCGTTTAACTCACTATCACTTGCTTCTCTATAACATCATACATGTACTCGTGAACAAAAACGTTTAATTGTATAATAATTTAAAGTCCAAGATGTTGTTGGTTATTCGTTCACATGTATATTGGTGTCTTTTGTATTTTATTGTTTGGTTTTTGTTTTGTTGTTTTTATGCTGTATTTTTGTTTGTTTGTTTGGTTTTTTTTCAAAGCACAAGTGTATTGATTTTGCATAAGATCGATTTCAAATGCATCTTTATCAACAATGAAATACTTATCTGCCGTGGCGGATCCAGAAATTTCGAAAAGAGAGGGGGGACACTGACTGGCTGAGGGGAGACAACTTCAGCCTTGCTACAATGATTCTCTCTATATCCAAAGGGGGCGGGGTGGGTGGGCGGGCCCTCTGGTCCCCTTCTGTGTCCGCCACTGATCTTTGTTTAAACTATATGTCCTATTACCCGTTATTTATTTTATAGACAATGCATCATTTTTCTCCACTCTTAAGAGAGGGTGCTATATAGCAATCACCTTGTCTGTCCGTCCGTAACAATCTTTCATAACAGATTTCTCAGCTTCTACTAAAGGGAATCATTGTGCATCTTCTTCCTGTTTTCTGAGCCGACTTAGACTTTGCCGGTAAGAATGTGTTGCTTTTACACAAGTTTCATTAATTGCAGCATCAGAATTATAGTTATACAATAAGTCATATACCTTGGTTGTAGTGTCATTGACCTTGATGTTAAAAGCTAGAATTGGCATTATGTACGGAATCACATTTCATGTTGACAGTTATAATGATTAATAAACATGATGTTGCCAAATTCGAGTTACAATTTTCATTTAGCCAAATCTTTGGTTATGTGGTATCATGGGTATGGAATAAGTATTTGTCCACTTGTGTTTCGTTTTGGTGTTATCTCCTGGAGTGAATTGTAAATCTGTACAAAATGGGACGGTAGAGGACGCCAAGTATGTGACGGTTGAAACGTTCGAGGCTATGCGGAGGAACCTGACGGATATGATATCTGCCATTTCTACTGATGGTAAGTTCGTGGTCTATGGAGGTATAATTGAAACATTTTTAACATTAACATGACCCTTTTATAATGAATATACTAGTAATTTACTGTGGAAAATAATACACTAAAAACAAACATTAAAAAGAAATCACAATAAAATGAGTTGTGCGTTTATTTCAACGTTTAGCCGTAATATTGACAAATTTGCGTAAATACAGCGTTAAAGATACGCACATGTAAGGGATATAAAAGGCATAAGAAAAAAGGTTAAAAAATAAATTGAACAAAAAAAAAACGAAAAAAAATCCAAATTCGTTTGTAGATTAGTATGATACGTTCTAAACTTGATTGCTACATTACGATGTTTACAGCACAGTAGACACTGAAGTCTCTTAATTGAAATTAAAATATGATCAAATAAAATTAGATAGGCTAACCTATATTGTTTTCACCTTACAGTAAACAAGATGAAAAACGTCCTTTCTTCTACGTTCAACTAACTTCAGACATTTCATACAAATTCAACACCATTGTCCGGTTTAACCGGATTATATAGAACGAAAACGGCCATTTTGGGTCCCAGACGACAGCGTGTTTGTCGTCCCAGTTACCGGTCTATATTTGTTTTCATGGACCGTATAGACGTGCAGCAATAAGTACACGAATACAGAACTTCGGGTTGCACATGATGTGAAAGAAACTCTACACATGTCTTTGGTTGTAGCGCCTGGTACATTTTCCTCGAGTCGAATCGTCGTATGTTAAGTAAATGAAGGCAATCGTGTTTGGATACAGACTTCTCTGACTGAGTCTGGACGTGCGCACGTCTTTTACGATACTTATAACTCAAGAAGTTCATTTATGGGCGTGTTTTTGTCCGAGTCACAGATGTCTGTGACAAATATGACACCATAGTGCTTTACAAAACATGGACCCTACAATAGACATGCATAAAAATCACCAAATTATTTTAGTTTCTGATCAAGTTTACATAAAGGACATGCAGTAAGACTTTAAAATACCAGTCGTTTATTGTGTTGTCTAATTTAACAATTAAATTCCAAAATGTTTAACTAGAAAATATGTCTTTGAGTCACGGATGTCCGCCCATTTTTTAAATATCATTGATTCTCGACGTGTAGCATTCGAGCTATTGACCTTAAACAAATTAACCAAAGTCGTTCATGCGTAAAGAATAAGTGACAGTGACCAAATTTTTAGTTGGTAATATCGTTATCCCAAAAACAAAGCTAGAGTTGAAATATCAAGAACCCGGTATCGACCGTAACCGAGAGATTTACCAAAGTCCTTGGTGCGTAATATATATATTGGTTGCAGTGACTTGAGATCTTTAATATGGGTGGTGTACTGCTGTGCTAGACACATCTAGTGGAGAAATGTCATTGACACTCAAACTGTAGTACCAAGATATGGACCTTATCCAAGAACTTTACCAAAGTGTTACGGAAATATGAATGGATGGACAAAGGTTTAATTATTTCTGGCCCATATACGTGGGCGGGTCATACAATGAGTCGTAGTTCACAAATAAATACCCCCGATGTCACATATAGCAAGCAGATCAAATGATATAAAGGAGTTGTATTTTAATGATTATGAAGATGGGCGAACACACGCTCGAAACCCATACCATATAAATACATGTACCCCATATAAATACCTCGACGTTTAAAGGTGTAACATGTACATATGAAAAAATATAAAATACGTAGAATTTGTTTTTTCTATAAGTAATAAAAACAGCTAAGCCCTTAGGCTAGTTGCTCTTTGATAGAAAAAAACTGTATAACTGAACTCGGCTCCTTACAGCACTGATTGCAGCTAAATAATTCACAATGAGCAAGGTTAAATGCCCGGTTTGATCAAAATCAAATAAGAATCTAACACCGGTGTTAGGGCAAGATAAGGAAATCTCCGACACCCCGAGGGTAAGATTTCAAGTCTGCAACGAGGCTCTGCCGAGTTGCAGATGTAAAGAAATCTTACCCAAGGGTGTCGGAGATTTCCTTATCTTGCCCTAATCATCGGTGTTTGATTATTTTTCTCACTAAACTGGTAAATTGTACAACTTGGATTTGTTTACAAA
The DNA here is from genome assembly GCA_963971305.1 of Arcuatula senhousia. Taxonomy (NCBI): domain Eukaryota; kingdom Metazoa; phylum Mollusca; class Bivalvia; order Mytilida; family Mytilidae; genus Arcuatula; species Arcuatula senhousia. The sequence goes on along the minus strand of OZ020308.1, from coordinate 29,085,985 downwards.
ACATATCGTGACGTAAACAATAGAGTTACGTCCCTTGGAAACTGCACGATGCTATCTCACATGGGGTGGTGTGAGACTTATAGGTTCTTACATAAGTTCTTGGAAAAGACCGGCTGATCTTTCACGAGTGATAGAATTTTTCAGTCTTTTTTCGAGTGGAGCGCAGCGGAACGAGCCAAAAGACCCAAAAAATTCTATCACGAGTGAAAGATCATTGCCGGTTTTCCAAGAACGCTTGTAAGTACCTATTTCTTCCGTAAAAATTAAATTTTTATATTCCGAAACCTAAGGTGGCTTCATTCTAAAAACCGAAAGTTTTAAATAACATTGTATTTCATTGGTCGACATCCTCGATCAATATCAGTACCGGCGGTTATAATTGGTTAATTGACCAGTGTGAGATCGCTGCACGTGCTCGCATCTCAACCTGGTCATCTCACACTGAAAAGAGTCATTTACGGAAGAAAGAAAAATCTCACACCGCTAAAAATAGGAACTGTCCTGTCCAAAAAGTGAGAATTCAAGGTGAATAATTTAAAGATACGTCTGATGCGAGTTGTAACGATTATCTGATTTTGATCTTAAGTTCGTTTCACTAAAAGTGTTAAATTCGTTTTGTAAAATTAGCATTCTGTAATCTAGATCAACCATAATAAAAATGTCAGCCTCCTTAGCTTGAAATATACACATGGCCCAAAAGACATAAACACATGTATCACCAAAATACAAACACGAAACATGGTGGCAGCGGAAAAGGAACTTTTATAAACGTGAAAGGAACATAGACAACTGATTTTAAACTCGCTGAAGTTAAAAATAGTGCAAATATGGATCCAATAAAAGCTCCAGAGAAAATGAACTTTGACATTCCCAATCTTTCTCATGCATGGAAAAAGTGGAAAGAAGAGTTCTCCATATATTCGGACCTAGCTATGGACGATAAGGACGATAAGTATAAAGTGAAAATGTTTAAATACTTGATCGGAACCCGAGGAAGAGAGATTTATGACACTGTGACATTCGCTGAGCCTGATGAAACCCAGCGTACACAGAAACATGTGTTAGATGCCTTTGACTCTTACTGTAATCCAGAGAAAAATGAAAGTGTAGAACGATATAAATTCAATTCCCGAGTGCAACAGAGTGGTGAGTCAATTTCTAAATATGTCACTGAACTGAAACTGTTAGCTGCAACATGTGGGTTTGGGATTCTTGAACAATCACTCATACGAGATCGTATTCTGGTAGGAATTCTTGACACTCAACTGAGAGAACGTTTGCTGAGAGAGAAAAAGTTGACATTGAAATCGTGTGAAGAAATCTGTCGAGCGTCAGAGTTGTCTAAGGAAAACATCAAAGAGATTGAAAGCAACGCGGAAGTACATTCTATTCGATCACAGGGAGCCAGACCGAAAACTCACAAGGATAAACCGAAACCGAAGCCGAAGTGTAAATACTGTGGAGGTATACATGAATTCGTGAAGGAAAAGTGTCCGGCATACGGAAAGATCTGTGATAATTGCGAACAGAAGGATCATTTCGCGAAAGTGTGTAACAACAAACCGACGCCGAAAACCCCGTTCAGAAAGAAGCGAAAACCGAGAAAGCCGATTCGATTTGTTCAGGAGGAAGCGTATTCAGATTCAGATAGTGGAAACTACTATGAAACGATTAAGACCGTGAATGTCGAGCATAGTGAACGCAAGCAGGATTACGCAACGATGAAAATTCAGGATCGTCCAATTAAATTCCAACTGGATGGAGGTGCCAGCTGCAATGTGATTCCATACCGCCGATTAGAAGGATTACCGTACCGATTAGAGAGATCGAGGACTATATTGACTACGTACGATAAATCCGAGATGAAGCCGATTGGCCAAACGCGACTGAATTTAGTGAATCCGAAAACCGGAAACGAGTACGAGACTGTATTCATTGTTGTAAAAGAGGACGCGACACCGATATTGGGTAATGCAACGTGCAAACGTATGAACCTAATGACTATACATTATGACAATATTCTAGCGGTTACGAGTGATAAGACAGTGTTATCAGAAAGCTCAGTTAAACGCGAATACAGTGATGTATTTAACGGTACAGGGTGTCTTCCCGGTGTTTATCGTTTAGAGATCGATGAATCTGTTACTCCTGTAGTGCACCCACCGCGGAAAATCCCGATAGCATTACGGGACAAACTGAAAACCGAGTTAGAGCGGCTAACGGAGAAAGAAGTCATCGTGCCGGTTATTGAACCCACACCATGGGTTAATAACATCGTGATAGTCGAGAAACCAAATAAACTCAGAATTTGTTTGGACCCGCGTGATCTGAACAAGGCGATTAAACGCAGTCACTACCCAATGCCGACCATCGAGGAACTTCTTCCGGACTTGAAAGACGCGAAGATATTTTCCGTGGCAGACGCGAAGAACGGGTTCTGGCATGTTCAGTTAGATCATGATAGCTCGCTGTTGACGACATTCAACACACCGCATGGTAGATTTCGTTGGCTCCGGATGCCATTTGGACTAAATTCTGCGCCCGAAGAATTTCAGCGCAGGCAGAATCAAAATATCGAAGGGTTGAACGGTGTCCGTTGCGTACATGATGATATTGTGATTTTCGGTAAAGGCGACACCGAAGAAGACGCGATTCGCGATCATGACCGAAACTTTAAAGCGTTGATGGAGAGATGTCGTGAGCGAAATCTGAAATTGAATCCGGATAAACTGACTTTTAAGCAGAAAGAAGTGCGGTTCGTAGGACATTTGTTGACTAGCAAAGGTGTTCGTCCGGATCCAGAAAAGATACGCGCGGTGATGAAAATGCCAACACCTACTGACGTGACCGGTGTAAAGCGGTTTGTAGGGTTCGTGACGTATCTTAGCAAGTTTCTTCCGAAGCTGAGCGATATGTGTGAACCGTTACGGAAACTTACGACGAAAGACGTAGAGTGGTGCTGGTTAGAGACACACGATAACGCGGTTAACGAGATTAAGAAACTCATTTGTGCAAATCCGGTTCTTAAGTATTACGACCCGAAGGAAGAACTAACAGTGCAGTGCGATGCGTCGCTGACCGGACTCGGTGCGTGTCTGTTGCAGAATGGGCAGCCAATCGCGTTCGCGAGCCGAGCTCTCACAGATGTTGAAACGCGGTAAGCGCAGATAGAGAAAGAGATGTTGGCTGTCGTGTTCGGATTGGAACGTTTCCATCAATATACTTACGGTCGATCTGTAAACGTAGATAGTGATCATAAGCCGCTTGAATCGATTGTTAAGAAATCGCTACTTTCTGCCCCGAGACGGTTACAACGAATGCTGTTGAGAATACAACACTATGATTACGCGATCCGGTATAAGGCGGGTAAGACGATGTATATGGCAGATACGTTAAGTCGGGCGTATTTAAAAGAAACTGATGTTACGAGTTTCGAGAAAGACTTAGAAATCGTGAACATGGTGAAATATTTACCTATCTCAGATGATCGGTTGAATGACATTAGACTAAACACTAGTCGTGACGAGTCGTTACAGGTTTTAAGAGAAACCATTATTCAAGGATGGCCGTTGAAAATCGATGATGTTTCACCTCTCGCAAAGCCATATTATCACTTCAGAGATGAGCTGACGGTGCAAGATGGTATTTTGTTTCGCGGAGAGAGAGCCATAATTCCTTTGTCCTTGCGGAAGGATATGGTAAGGCGGATACACTCGTCGCATATTGGCCTAGGTGGTTGTTTACGTCGCGCGAAGGAATGCTTATTCTGGCCTGGCATGCATTCGGACATTACTCAATACATTCAGACTTGTGAAACATGCCAGATGTTTGAGACTAAACAACAGAAACAACCGTTGATTCCACACGAAGTTCCAGATAGACCTTGGGCAAAGATAGGTACCGACTTGTGCACTTTTGACGGAAAAGACTATTTAGTGACTGTAGACTATTTCTCTAATTTTTGGGAAATTGATTATCTCGAATCGACAAAACCAACAACTGTGATTCGTAAGCTAAGTGCACTATTTTCCCGTTATGGAATTCCTGACGTCGTTATCTCCGATAATGGACCACAATTCAGTTGCCGTGAATTCGAACGATTCGCTGCAGAATGGGAATTTGATCATGTAACTTCGTCTCCCCTTTACCCACAAAGTAACGGTAAAGTGGAGCAGGCTGTTAAAACGGCAAAGCGACTCATGAAACGTGCCCGTCAGGATCACAAGGACATTTTTATGAGTATCTTAGACTTTCGTAACACTCCGACCGAAGGAATGTCTAGTAGTCCAGCCCAGAGACTGATGTGTAGACGTACTAAGACTTTACTACCAACTGTCGAGTCTCTCCTAAAACCGACTGTTCCATTAACTGTTTCGAAGGAAATCGCTCACAACAAGAGTCAACAGTGCAAATATTATGACAAAACAGCGAAAGACTTATCTGAACTAGATAATGGACAGAGTGTATGGATTTCTCCGAAACCACAAGACCGTACGAAAGCATGGACGAGAGGAACGATCAACGATAAAGTAGACATTCGCTCGTATGAAGTGCACACCGAACATGGTCAGAAGTTACGTAGAAATAGGAGGGATATACGAGTTCGTCGTAGTGTAAATGAACAAAATGACAATTATCGAAATCCAGTGTCGAATGATGAAGCGTTTACGCCTGATGACCCAGTTGAGCGGAGTGTCGATCCACCTAGGTCTCGCGAAACGCCGATGACTCCAGTTCGTAGTCCAACCCGTAACAATGCGTCCGATCCGATGAATGATGCACCAACAGGGCCGTAACTAGGGTCAAAGTATAGAGGAGGCAGGGGTTTGGGGGCCGCCGACTGAGGCCCCCATGAAGCGGGGGGTCCGGGGGGCTTGCCCCCCGGAGGAAGAAAATTTTGCAAAAATGAACGTAAATTTACACATTTCCCCTCGTTTTAACAAGGTTGAATTAAAATAAACAGTTTTGCAGTATTTCTTTATTTTCTTCGCTGGGATTATAGTATCTCTATCTTAAGTAAATTAATCTGAATGCTTGGAAAATAAGTTTTAATACAAAACGTCTAAACATATTGTAGTATACAAATTAATCAGTCTTTTTCTAGTCAGCACCGAACGCCAGATAAATCTTTCTGCTTCCTCCCATATCCCATCTTTTAAGTACCGTTTCCGGATTTACCTGCCCAACATTGTCATTCCGGTGAACGTGGAGCATAGCTAGACCACATAGACGGTTCTCGGTCATCGTGGCTCTGCACCAAGTTTTTAAACGCCTGAGAGCAGAGAAAGATCTCTCACATGAGCAGGAGCCAACTGGCAGTGTTAAAATCAACTTTAGTATGGTGTTGACGTTCGGGTACAAATCTGGATCAGCATATGCTATTGCGGCTGTCAGTGTCTTGACAGAATCGGGAAGATTTAAATTATTACATTTCCTAACCCATCTTTCTACCTCTTGCACAAAGTCGTTGGGGAATGGTAAGTCGGTGATGTATTCCGTTTTCATGTCTAGAATTAATCGTTGGTTTAACTTCTGTACAAGCGATGGTACAAGGTAGTTACCATAGAACATAGATTTAAGTTCGTCAGGAAATCGTTCATTCAAATGTGTAATAATATGATCAATGAACGGTAGGAAAAAGTTGACACGGTAATGTTCTTCTATACCTTCGATTTGGGCATTCGCTCTGTGCCGTTGTCTTTGTGCAGTTCTTGGCTTTGTTGGTTCTACTTCGACTTCATTTGCAATTGATACGCTTCTTTCATAAAGATCGTGAAACTTATTATCAGATTCTGCCCTGATACTATTAAAAATCTGAAGTAAATCTCTAGCCTCTTGGTGAGCCTTCACCAAATCACAAGTCTCGGATTGGAGAAGAATTGATAATGGTCGAATGTAGCCCAGAGTGTACTGCAACATTACCGTTACAACGATGAAATCAAACTTAAGTAAAACGGCAAGATAAGAAGAAGCATCAGCTGCAGCTTGACCTTTTGATCTTGATTTAATGATTTCGAGGACAGCAATAAGAGATTTGTAATGTGTAAGCAGCCAAGACAGTGTATCAACCCTAGAAGTCCATCTCGTCTCGGATAGCTTTGGCATCATATTCTGTCGCATTGCAGCTTCAAAAAGTGTTTCTTCGTTGTCATAAAGAAGATCAAAGTCTAACTCTTTGTTCCCTTGCTGAACTTCCTGCATTAAAATAGCTTTACGTTTGCTCACGCCACATACAAACCATGTTATTTTACCAAGTATGGTTAGAGTGTTTCTAGCTTCCACAACTTTATTGCATGTATTAACTATAACCAAGTTCAGACGATGTGAACTACAATGGACAAAGTATTTAGCTTCTGGGAACGAGTCTTTGACACGTTTATGTACTCCGGAAATCTCACCTGACATTGTGGCACAACCGTCATAGCCTTGTCCTCGCAACTTTGTCAAATCGAACCCCCATTCCTGTCCAAGACTATGTAAAACTGCATTTGAAATAGTTTCGGCGTCTGTTTGAGCAACTTCAACAAACCCCAAAAAATCTTCGCTAACATCATATTGGTCCTTTTCATAATTAACGTATCGCACACAGATAGATAACTGCGCTTTTTCTGCTACATCAGTGGTTTCATCGACCATTACACTAAAATATTCGGATTTTAAACAACGATCTCTGATAGCATCTCTGATTTCCAATTCACATAAATGTATGAATTCGTTTTGAACTTTTGGAGACAAGTATTTGTATTTTGCAGTGGATAAGTGAACCCTAAGTACATCGTCAAAGTTTGCCTTCCAGTCGACAAAGTACTGAAAGTTTCCATCTTCTTTTCCTTCGTCTTTTAACCAATTTCCGCGGAATGCAATATTTCGCTGTCCGAGTCTGATAACAATGTCAATTATCGAAATAAGACTTGCCCGGTTTTTCTGAATTTTTTCCTGGTATGCCTTACTGATGCTTTCTGTGACAGGGACAGTCTCTCCTTTTATTGTCATCAAAAACTTTTCGCTTTTTTCTAGGGAAGTCTGATGTCTTTCAGAGTTTGAATGCCTTTCCAGAGCGCCCCGTTTTTCTCCGGAAGCGTTTTTCCAGTCTCGAAAACCACATGTGATAAATTCAGGATTTTTTTCTGAAACTGTTGCCGGAAAGGCAATACAATAAGCACAGAAAACACTGTCATCTGAAGGCGAATAACGTAACCAAGGTTGCCTTTCTTCCCATTTTATATTATAACGTCTTCCTTGAGAATTCAGCGGATAATCAAACTTTGAATCTGGTGTCCATTTATGTTCTAGAAGGTGTTGACGTTCGCCGTCTGACAGGGGTTTGTTAATCAATTTTTTTGGATCCTCTTCACATAATGGTTTTGAACTAGATGCAAATTGAGAAGGTTGTATGCTTGGTTCAGCGATTGAAGACGTACAAGGAGCATCTTCCGATGATACTTCAGGATGCTCTTTAGGGTGTTTACTTTTGAAATACAAATCGAGTGACGACTGTTTGGACATATTACCTATTTTAAATGAAAAAAGCCAGATTTAACAAATATCAGAACACTACATTTATTTTACTGTAAGTACACCTATTACCAGATATCTTAACACAACATGCATTACTGCAAGAACGTATTGAAAGTGACTTTTCGTAAAATTTTATTAATTTGTTCTGAGGGATAAATACAGACAATTAATAAACTATTATTCTGACAAGGTAGGCTGGATCTGCATGAAAAGTTCATGTAAATATCTTGATCTTTTTAATAAGACTACAATATATCAAAGCGGTTAACCGTATTGTAAAGTTTTTGAGTTTAAGTAATGTTGAAGGAATGATGTATGGACGGACAGACACAGTGAAAACTTTTTGATGCGGGCGGCGCGCCGGTGCCTTCAAGGCACCGGTGCGCCGCCTGCATCGAGGCTTCATTATTCGACTGAAAAATTTCGGAATGAAAAACTTAAATTTAGACAAATACTAAATGATTATGCATACATCAGTCTATGGAATTGAACAATTATCTGTTAAAAATCATAACTGCCTGGGTTTGACTGTTTGAAATAATGTGAACATCTTTAATTACTTTGACGGATACTCTCTCAAGGTTTTCTACTTTTATATTGTTGCTCGAAGGACGTACTCTGAGTCTCAATAAAATCTTTTATTGATTTTAATTGATAAAACATATATTAAATTATCATCAATGTGCATATTTTATGCACTTTACACTCACCTGTCCTCGATCGTCTGATTTTTTCAATCTAATAAGTCGGCTGTGCTCAGTTTGCAATGTTGACACTTCGCGGGAAAACAATAATAAATAACCAATGTCGGATATCTTTAGAAAAAAATCCGGATATTTAAAACGAAAGATGTGTGATATATGTTTATGATTTATAGTTGTAACAGTGTTTCTTGACTTTGTGCGATCTAATGAATTTAATAATTAGATTTTTCAAAGTAAAAAACACACTTATTATTTTTTTTGCTGTTAATCTGGAGGAGGCAGTTGCCTCCGTTGCCTCAGTGGTAGTTACGGCCCTGACCAACAACTACAAGTACACGTTCTGGGAGAGCAGTGAGGTTGCCAAGCAGATACAAGGACTTTGACACTGGCTAAATGTTTAATTGTTTTTTGTTTATTGACTGTCTCAGTAATTTAGTTTCAGTTACTTTCAATTTCAGAATTTTAAAATTTCTAGTCAATGCCAATCTAGTCAATGCAAACTTTATACTCAGAAAGACTTTAACTTTATTTTCAATTTAAAGAAAGAAGGATGTAACGATTATCTGATTTTGATCTTAAGTTCGTTTCACTAAAAGTGTTAAATTCGTTTTGTAAAATTAGCATTCTGTAATCTAGATCAACCATAATAAAAATGTCAGCCTCCTTAGCTTGAAATATACACATGGCCCAAAAGACATAAACACATGTATCACCAAAATACAAACACGAAACACGAGTTACCTGTAAAATGTCATAGACGTTCTAGTCAAAACATGCAAGACCAAAACAACCTAAAACATTAAGATCATACGTCTGATGTGAGTTACGTGTAAAATGTCATAGACTTTCTAGTCAAAACATGCAAGACCAAAAACAAACTAAAACATAAAGATCATATATAGCACAAAACATAAAGGTGTAAAATATAAGAACAGCCTATGCCTAAAAGTAAAACAGTTTAAGACGAAAACATTGAACTGCATGATCATTCTTTAATGTCAAAGATCAAACGAAACGAGGCAGTTATAAGCCTTGAAAATGAATACCGCTAAGGTTCTGCCTTGGCACGGGCACTAAAACAATGATAATGGGTTGAACCACATTAAATGGTGGAAAACCTTATAAGTTAAACATAAAATAACAAACATGATTTGAAGTGATCCAGTACAACAACGCAGCCAAAAGCAGCCATGAATCATATCATTGCGTTACATATACTTTTCAAGAGAACGTTAGGTCAAGACATTATTAAATAACATAAATCCAAAACCACCAAAGTCCAATTCGAACGATAGGCAATTCTAAGGATGATGATGAGAGCAAGTAAAATCAGTAGCTGTTGTTTCTTTAACATTTCATTCAGAAAACTAATGAGAGCATCCCTTTACCAAAACAAAGCGTTATTGTCAGAAAAAACATTCAATTTGTTGAAATATGTCTTTAAGTTAAACTAACTCGGATAACGCAAGCCTTTAATACAGCGGACAAGGTTATAACAGTACGCGGCGAGAAAATAGACTTTTAACACGGGATTTTTCGCGTATTAAAGTAACCAAGACAAAAGATCTAAATGAGATTAAAATTAAAATTACGCTATAATAGACATAATGGTTATCTCGTGTAAGTCAATTTTTCGACCTTGGAAAAAGAAAAGTCATTACCTCAGTAATCTGATGCAAACAAGAACTCGGTTTTCACAAAGCATTTCACATTACATACTTATTTTTCTACTAAATTAATATAAATTGTATTCTTGTTTTGTTCTTTGAAACGATGCGATGGTAATGTCAAACATAATTGACAAAACATGTATCCGTTATAATGTGTAGCATGTAGAAAACGTGGAAAAATGTTAAATGATTTTTTAACAGAACTTTAAAGACTTTTCACATCCAATGAAAACTGAAAAAAGTAGATTGTCGAGTTTATAAAACTGTAACTATTGAGAATCAGAGAGCACTGAAAATGGCTTTGGTTCTATTGTATTTCATGTTGATTTTTTCTGTTGAGGTTTGCTCTAAATCTGTCCAAAATGTGACGATAGATGGCACAAAGTATGTGACGGTGGAAACGTTCGAGGCTTTGCGGAGGAACCTGACGGATATGATAGCTGATATTTCTACTGGTGGTGAGTGATAGCATGACAAATATGATATTAATTATCAGATATTTGCCGTTCAAAGAATTTGGGACAATAACTTAATACATGTATATTGAAGTGTTTTTGTTGTTGTTTAAACTATTTTTAATAGAAGACAATGAGAGTGTAATAAGTATACGCAACAAAAGCTTATTTACAATATTTACAATTCAATATAAATTTTAATATTTAAGATACATGTACGACATAGTACGGTATTGCGAGTGAAAGTTTATATTAAATATTTGCTTCGCTTTCGACTTCTATGTTTTTAATATGTTGAGTTAATAAAATAATTAAACTAATACCTTAAATGTGTTTTCGCCTCTTTATTTAAATTATGTCTCCCCCCACTTTTGTGGGGAGACATATTGTTTTTGTCGTGTCCGTCTGTCCGTCACAAAGTTTGTCAGCGCAACTCCTCTGAAACTACTGAACAGAATTCAACGAAACTTGGTATATAGGAAGGACACCATATGTACTTGTGCATATTACCAGGAAATTTCGATCCTCAAATTTTTGTGGGAGTTATAGCCCTTTGAACTTAGAAATTTGCTGAAAATCCTCATTATCATCTTGTCAGCACAACTCCTCTGAAACTACTGAACAGAATTCAACGAAACTTGATATATAGGAAGGACACCATATGTAGTTGTGCATATTACCAGGAAATTTTGATCCTCAAATTAATATTGGAGAAATGGCCTTTTGAACTTAGAAGTTTTGGGGGAACGGGAGGAGACATCGTTTTTGTAGGCAAAAACAAACTTTAATTTGATAATCATTTTAAAATCGATTCAGGAAATTTAAACAAAACGTAATAATGACGCCAAATTTGACATGAGCGCGATGTTAATAAGGGACCGAGAAATTGGAAATTGAAAAGGGGTGTGAATTCAAGGGGACGGTGTCGGAAGACAAGAACATAAAATGGGAGTCAAAGTTGAGGTCAGAGGGATGGACGGGGAGCGGAGTTTTAAGGCCTCCGTATCCAGACCGCCATATTATATATAGAGAGATTTTGTATTTACAATTTAATTTACATCTATTTTGTTGTTATTTGCAGATAGCGTGAAGAAAGAAGAGAAACATGTCTTCTTTTATGTCCAACTCACCTCAGATAGAACATATAACCATCACTCTATCGTCCGGTTTGACAAAGTCTTATACAACGAATTCAAGGCAACCATTTTAACCCAGACGACAGTGTCTTTGTTGCACCCGTTACGGGTCTATATCTGTTTTCCTGGACGGTACAATCTTCTAGCGCAAAATACACCAATACCGAACTCCGTGTAGGAAGCGAAATTAAAGAGACGTTACATATGGAACTGGGTGGGTCTTCTGGCAGATTTTCATCGAGCAGAATTCTTGTTTGCAAAGTGAACAGAAATGATCACGTTTGGATACAGATCACCAATCGGTACGGAACTGCACACTTCTTTGATGATGAATATGGTTCAAGAAGTTCATTTATGGGCGTATTCTTGTCCAAATCATAGATCCATCACAAATAATAACTCTACGTAGACAGGTTCAGCATGTAGATGCATTTCTGTAAATTGCAATAAAAAGTTCATCAGTCACCAGTGGAATTTTTGCCTAAACTCCCTTAATATCTATGTTTTAAGTTGTCTTTTGAACAAATAAAACGTAAGATGTTAAAAAAAGAAAAAACCCTACAAAACAGAATAAAACAAAAATATCGGATTGTCTTTGAAGGTAAGCGGTTTAAGTAAAGTCTACCCGCTGTCTGAAAATGGAAAAGACTCGCTGTACACACATTTATACAGGTAAAAATTAAAAGATAATAAGATATGGAGTAAGTATACGCTTCACAACCTACATTATAAACGGCAATCAAAAACTCCGCAATGGAAAACAGCCAGCAGCCTTGAATGTGACCAGAGAGTGGTCGCTATTCACTGTTTTGCAATAAGCTTTAGATTAAAAATATATTACTTATGATTCAAACCCAAAGTGTCAAAGAAATACCTCTTCTTGACCAAGAACAAATAACATTAAGTCGACGAATACAAACATCAGCTTTGATCAAGATTCCTAGCAAAATAAGGCGGGATTAAAATTTTTTTTTTTGCCCAACCTACCCCTATTAATAATCAATAACAAAGCTCGAAAATAACACACAGTTAGTTGTTTTGGTATGAATAATCAGTGTTCAGTTAAATGCTTATTTCTAGTATTTTTACCAGTTGTCATGGCCTTTATATTTGAGCGAAACAACAACAAAGCCGAAAATCCAGAAAGCCGGACTCATCAAAGACGCTCAAGCCAAAAGATGAAAGGCACAATAAACTAAAACTTGAAGAGCACATTCAGTGTTTAGTTTTTTACACTCTTTTCCACATTATAAGTTATACTGGGCGGTCAGTTTTATGAAAGGGGGTAATGGAAAGACCCAAACGAAACCACGAATCTTTAACATCCAATGAAAGTCTATACCTTTAGGTAACTGACAGGTGCGCAAGCCGTTTTAGTTTTGTTGGGCATAAAAAACTAGAGTTAATCTAGTGCAAAAGGTTTATATAACATTTACTTAGAAAGAATTGTTTGGTCAATTTAATGACGGCATTAATAGGGCATTAGAATGTCGAAAGTCCGGTAAAGGAGCACAAAACTCCGTGACAAAGTAACATATGCACTCACCCAAGAGACAGAAATCCCATATTTGCCAATTAAATAAGAAGTCAATATAAAACACTAAAAAATCCCACAGTTTGTACGATTTGATAGAAAAGTCATATCATTAAAATGCAAAATATTTTTTGCTTATTCCGCGTTTTAGTACCATTCGATAACAAAACAGACCATTTCATTCTGTTCTATGTTTTTCATGATCCTTCACACGAATTCTCGTCTCATGCATCTTATTAAATGTTCAGTTTTGCTCATCATTCTTGGAGCAAGATATTTTGTTCTACTCCCACTGTTTGTGTGGCGAAAAATTGATCACAAATAAGCTTTTATAAAAACTGCCTTCATAGATATCAATTATGGCAAATGAACATGCAAGGCGAAAAAGAATGTTAGACTTGTTTTAATTCATTATTAGATTTCATAAGACGTGTACAAAGACGATACAGAGAGTTTTTGGACCAATCCTCGTCACAATCATAAACAATAGTAGGATTCTAATATTAGTGAAGACTTACATTTTATTCGAATTTCTATGGGATAAACCATAAAATTGGGCTTCCAGTTCATCTTTTTATTGGAGATTTTCTGATGAGAGGTTACTTTTTGACTTAATTATATACACCTTGTATACTTTGTATTTTGAAACTACGTGTACCATTTAGAAATAAGTACAATTAGCTGTTTTATTAAATGAAAGCGACATTACCTAGTTCTAATAATGACTAAAATAATCATCCAAGGCCATCAAATTAATAACTAGTCACACCACGAAAAAAAATATCTCATTCCATGGATTTCATATGCATTTTCAGTTATGTTAAAAAGGTCGGCTAACTCCTATTCAAATCTCCTTACGCCTAAAAGTGTCATCTATAGGAATTTATCAGTGATGTGAAAAAGCAAATCGAGAGCTAAGTAAAACCAGTATAGATAGTCTTGATAAATCTTCAAATGAATATTTGGTTTTTAGTTTCCAAACATATCCATCAATACAAGAAAACCCAACCAGAACTACTAAATTAGTCTCCAGGATTATATAATAACCGCTCTTTCTGAAAGCTCTAAAACAATTTTACTGAAACATGTCGACATTATGACACTTTTCAGAATAAATCATGCCAAGTAAGTTTTGTTAATGCACCTGCTAACTTGTATACAAAATGTTAAAAACTTAATTTATCGCAGTCGCCTTTAAACGGTATGGTGTTAACTTCAAACGTATTTTGATAAACATATGATAAGTTTAGATAGATCAGAAATAAAATACACTAGTTTTGCTTATAAATACGTTATAGTCGTTTATAGAATGTGAAACCATGTTGTCACGTATCGTGAAAATCTTATATAAACTTTATCTTAGTCAAATACATAGTTTGCTGCGGATTGGAATCCAAGATCAGAATCAAGAAGAAGGAAAATGACATTGCTTCTTTTGTATTCTGTGTTGATTTTCTCTGTTGTGGTTAGTTGTAAATCTGTCGAAAATAGAACGATAGACGGATCCAAGTATGTGACGGTGGAAACGTTCGAGGCTTTGCGGAGGAATCTGACGGATATGATATCTGTTATTTCTTCTCGTGGTAAGTAAATTTAAAGAAGCAAAGAGAAACCAATGGGGCAATCAAATGTCAAATGTCCGAAAGGGCAACCATGCACAACCAGTAAACATGTATGAGAACAGCAAGAAGAAACACAACATACATATGCAATATAAAACAACTGAACAGCTATCGACATTGCGAACTCAAGCTGTTACGAGATTAAACTCGGATGCTCCAGAAGAGTAAGGACTTCCTGATTGCCATAGCATACCCGTTTCGCTGCCAATGGTCAATCCAGCGTGTCAAATCCGATGAAGGAAGACTGAAAAAACTCTATGAAAAAGCAACATCTGTACTCATCTGAGGGATAAAAATCCCATATTTTCATTGAGCGCATGATGTCTTCCATAATTTTTTTGAGTGAAGACAGCAACCGAGAGGCAACATAACCTTGTGTCAGCAAATTTGTGTTAGATGTGACGCTCTGCCGAGGAAATCGATGCAATTCCCGAAAGCTCTGAGATAACGAATTAAATTGTGATACGTAAACTCCACATACTGGAGCTACACGAGAAGGGAAAGTTCACGATAGGAAAGTTTACACGATCACGTAAAATATAAGGCAAATATGACACACATTTTGCAATGGGTGGTACTGTAAGCTGAGTAGGAACTGTGACCAATTACATAGGCGGATGAATCTTAAAAACTTTTGTACCGACTTGGGCATTTCAAAATGTTCTTCTATTGTCATATATGTAGTAACGGAAGACATTTATATTTACATGTATTCGACTTATTGGTTTGCAGCAAAGTTGCATTTGATTGAGTTTTCATATTTGTATAACTATTATTTTACAGATAACGAAAAAGAGGAAATGAAACGAGTCTTCTTTTATGTTAAACTCGCCTCGGACAAAACATACAATTATTACTCCATCGTCCGTTTTGACAGTGTCCTTTACAACGAAGGCAACCATTTCAACACCGGGGACAGTGTATTCGTTGCTCCAATAACAGGCATCTACCTGTTTTCATGGACAGTGCAAACAGTGAGTGGAAAATACACCAACACCGAACTCCGTGTGGCAAATCAAGTGAAAGAGACTTTACATATGGAACTTGGTGGATCTACTGGTAGATTTTCGTCGAGCAGAATTCTTGTCTGTAAAGTTAACAGAAATGATCATGTTTGGATACAGACAACCGGTCAATATGGAGGTTCACACTTTTTTGATGATGAATACGGTGCAAGAAGTTCATTCATGGGTGTTTTCTTGTCTAAAGCATAAAAAAATCGCAAACATCTTCCATTCTAAAGAGAGGGCTAGCATATGCATTTCTGTATAACAAATAAAGTGCAATAGAAATGCCATGTTTTTCTTATCATTGTTGTGGTATTGATTGCTCCTTTTATCTATTTAAGAGGCTGGCTTTTGGAAAAAAAAACGTATTAATATTCAAAACAAATTAAAAAAATCAAGTTTCCAACAAAATATAATAAATGAAAAGGTGGCTTGCCTTTCCTTGGACCCATGCCTGCTGGTGTCTTAAAAGGAAAAGACTTCATCAAACAAGTCAAACTAGTTATTTTGTTACATGTAGACAGGTAACTGACAAAGGTGTGCAAATCCGTGTTAGACTTTTTTCTAATGCAAAATATCTATGGATAATGCACCTTTGCTTAAAACACGTCCGATCAATTTAATGAGTCAGTTAGTCCTGTCAAAATAAGGAGAGACAATGACTACAGCAGATGGATCATTCAAGTACAGAAAGTTCACAATTTCTAAAAATACCATCAACGCTGTCCAAAATAAAAAAGGAAAATCTTACATTTCCGTTTTTCAGTTTGATTTTGAAATTGAAGCCTTCAAAAGTGTATTTTTCGAAAATTCTTACTGTCAGGGCATATAAATCATGATTTTTATACAGTAGATTTAAAATTGGATCTTTGAAAGTTTAGATTCGTTCTCTTAAGGCAAGTGAATTACGGAAGCTCAAATAGAAAGCAGAAATTTCTGCTGATAAAGATGGTTTGAGAACTTTAAAAATAATCACTAGGAGACTAGTAAGCAGAAATTTCTGTTGATTATTTTTTTTTAATTTCAAATTAGTCGCTGGAAAACAAAAAAATCTGCTGAAAATGATATCTAAAGAATTTTCAAAATCATTACCAGAAAGCAGAAATTTCTGCTGAAAATGCTAATCTAAAGAATTTTTTTTAAAATCATCACCAGAAAGCAGAAATTTCTGCTGAAAATGATATCTAAAGAATTTTCAAAATCATTACCAGAAAGCAGAAATTTCTGCTGAAAAATTTTCAAAATCATCACCAGAAAGCAAAAACTTCTGCTGAAAGCGATAATCTATAGAATTTTCAAAATAATCCCCAGAAAGCAGAAATTTCTGCTGGAAATGATAATCTAAAGAATTTTCAAAATCATCACTAGAAAGCAGAAATTTTTGCTGAAAAATATAATCTATAGAATTTTCAAATAATCAACAGAATGCAGAAATTTCTGCTGAAAATGATAATCTATAGAACTTTCAAAATAATCCTCCAAAAGCAGAAATTTCTGCTGGAAACGATAATCTAAAGAATTTTCAAAATCATCACTAGAAAGCATAAAGTTTTGCTGAAAGTTATAATCTATAGAATTTTCAAAATAATAACAGAAAACAGAAATTTCTATAGAACATTCAAAATCATTACTAGAAAGCAGAAGTGTCTGCTGATAACGATAAATTATAGAACTCTCACATTAACATTTATTCCGAAATAGATGGTTTGGAGAACTTTGGAGAAGTAGTAGAAGGTAGAAATTTCTTCTGACCTTTAAGCATCTGACTATCCATATTCGTTTTAGCATATTTAGGGAACGTAAGAATATTTTTAGTACCAATTTTTTTTCGCATAGGTTTGAATTTGGAAGATTTGGTATTTAAAACATGTTTTAAAAATGATTACATAATAAAAATACATATAAAACATATTAACAATATAACACAATATACTTTTATACTTTTATTTGTTTCACAACTCGTGCATAATTGTGCGTTTAATTTATTTCTTTTTTAATGATTGAAAAAAGTAATGATATGAATCCAATTACTTAACGATAGGAAATAATGTGTGTGTGTTTTTTTAGGATTCTGCCTCGTTGAATATATGTTGTATTCAAAATGAAGGATTTTCAAACAATAAGTCTGAACCTTTTTGATGATTCAATGTATAATATTGAGCTGAGTACTTTAAAAAAGAGTCCCACTTGAATCATGGTTATGTCACTTTCTGAATAAATAAAGTCCTGGTGTAGTCCTTCTTGCCTATTTCTAAGTTTATCAACGTCTGTTTTTAAGCATTATCCTTGTCCTTCACTGAAAAAAATGAACTGATTGTACTGATTGTACTTTATACACCTTATACATAAGACACAAGTATTTCAAAAGCAACGAAAGAAAAAAAATACTTAGGTTAAAATTAGTTGGTTCTATTGCACCAATTCTTCTTCTTCTTCCAAAATGTACCAATGTGTCTAGTACATGTTATTTTCATATTAAAGAAATATAATAGGAATAGACAGATATATGGCTCTACCACATTATATTTTCATTCGTTCTGTGCCTAAAGGTCATGTTTATAATTTAATAGAATGTGAACGAAATAAATTTACAAACAATTTTATCAAATTATTAAAAAAAATTTTGTGTATACCGGTGTCGTCGGGCAGACAGGAACCGCTTACTCTTCCGGATCACCCAAGCTTACATTTGAACGTTTTTGATGATTCAATGTATAATATTGAGCTGAGTACTTTTAAAAAAGAGTCCCACTTGAATCATGGTTATGTCACTTTCTGAATAAATAAACTCCTGGTGTAGTCCTTCTTGCCTACTTCTAAATTTATCAACGTCTGTTTTTAAGCATTGTTCTTGTCCTTCCCTGTGCTCGGGCAGACAGGAACCGCTTACTCTTCCGGATCACCCAAGCTAACACTTGTTACGACTTGAGTTTTGGCTGTTGATTTCTGTTCGGTTGATTTTGTGTTTCCTTGTGCTGTTCTTTTTCATGTTTACCGGTTTTGTCGTTGCCCTTTCACACTCGAATATCACTGCAACACCATTGTGAACCTCAATTCTTTAGTATACAATGTATGTCTTTTTTTTGTTTGTTACTTTGACATAACCAGATAACAATTGATATTTCAAGTTCGAAAATGTTATGATTTTTTTAAATTAATTACCATTGAACTGAGGTTTGAATTTCCATCGTTAACTGTTAAACTGTCTATGTCCTGGTGGGGTTCTGTAAAAAAATCAAAGCCTTAAATTTGTATGTTTTATCACATAGCTTTGAAAACATCCAAAAAGACACCATTCAATTATTTTATGCTTCCCTTGATTATAATTGATGTTTTAACGTCTCTCGGTAAAAACTGACGGATATTTTTTAGTTGGCAAAATATTTATTTATAAATTTATTTTTATATTAGTTTTTAAAACCATTGGATATTTTGCATCTGCTTGGAAATTTTTAACTTAAAATTTATGTATGCGTCCATAAATTCAACGCTTGTCAACCTTTCGTGACCGTAGTTGAAATCTCATGAACTTCAAAAACAACAATGGATATGAACTACTGTTGTTTTTAATGTTTAAGTGATTCAAACACTTTTCGAATGGTACAAACTGATAAACAATCTCAGCCGAAAATCATGTGGCAAATTGAGATTAAAACCACACTCCAATATACATTTTTTCGCCGAAATAGAACCAATGGTTCTATCTTTGTAAATGTACGTTAAATTTGCGCTATTTTAAACAAGTGACTAAAATTACAAGAAACAAGAGGCTCACAGGAGCCTGAATCGGTCACCTGGTATTGATGTCAACTCTATGAAGAACATTCTAGAGCTAAATAAGCTGAACATTTAAGCAAGGAACCACTTTTCTCTATCTGCTATAGTTTTCATTATATGAGCCAAAAACATGAAAACATGTTAGTTTAGGGGCTGTCATCTCTATAAGGGGTCATCTGACAACTTTAACCCTATGAATGCTTTTCTAGAGCTTAATGAGCTGAACAATTCAGCAAGGAAAAGCTTTTCTCTATCTGCAATAGTTTTCATTCAATAGGCAAAAAACACTTTTTTCACCTTTAAGGGGCTATAACCCTTATAAGGGGTCACCTGACAACTTCGACCATTGGAGACTTTTGTAGAGCTAAATGAGCTGAACATTTAAGCAAGCAACAGCTTTTCTCTATCTGCAATAGCTTTCATTCTATAAGCCAGAAACACTATTTTCGCCTTTAAGGGGCTGTAACCCCTATAAGGGTCATCTAACAACTTCGAACCTGTGGAGACTTTTATAGAGCTAAATGAGCTGAACATATAAGCAAGACACAGCTTTTCTCTATCTGCAATAGTTTTCATTCTATAAGCCAAAAACATGAGAAAATGCTATTTCTCACCTTAAAGGGGCTGTAACCCCTATAAGAGATCATCTGACAACTTGGATCAAATGGAGACTTTTGTAGAACTTTTGATGTGAAATAGGGTGGCATCAGATTTCATCCATCTCTTATACTTTTTGATTTACAAGCCAAAAACAGTAGTGTGACCCCCCTTGTCTATTTGTGATAACGGTGGCCATATTTTTGGACGGATGAAAAATAGAAACACAAGTTTGGTGCAGAACACCTAAGGATCATTCATACTAACATGACTAAGTTTTATTAAATTCTGTTTAGTAGTTTTAGAGGAGAAGATTTTTGAAAAATAAGTTAACGGACAGACGACGACGATGGACGCCAAGTGATGGTAATAGCTCACCTGGACCTTCGGTCCAGTTAAGCTAACAAGGCTTAATTCTCTTTCGCTTATTTAGAATTACGATTGACCTTTTGAACTTTTTCTAATTCATGGTCATTGAAATCCAAGGTAAACAGTAGACAGAAGCGTTCAAAGATCTCAGGATGACGCATATGTTGTCTGTTAATTAATTTGCTATGGTGGACTTATTTTCAAACATTGTATTCCCCATGTGCTTAACATGCCTAATGTAGGTCATGTTAAAGCATTATTGTAATCTGTACTCATCTGACCCACTGATCTGACCATGGCCAGGTGCTGTTCTCCTGATAATTATCATGATTATAGGCAGCAGTCAACCGCTAATTGACATGCGAATAAGACATATTCACACATTGTAACGCTCTTCTATTAAAATAGACGGACTTCATTTTCAACCTTTCAATTAATTATTTTTAATATGTTATATATTAGAAAACTGTTTATCAAAAATTATTGTTGTCGTAATTAACCTTTGAATACAACTTTTTTAATTTCATTTTCTAAATAAACTTTTCAACAATATAGATAAATGCAAACGAAATAGTCGGCGTTTTTGAAAAGCTTATACTTGTAAAATATAGCAATGGAGAGGATATCTTGACATCACGTGACTGACAGGCAGGTGCATCTAAATTATGACCAGTTTTACAACCATTAAATCTTTCACGGCATTAAAAAAATAACGATGCATGACCAGACAACCTCACTGCTCAGCTTCAAATGACAAACGTAAATTTTTTAAGTTTAAATGTAGGACGATAAAACAAATACGCGATGCAGAAATGATGGTTTAACCATTACTAAAATGCTGCATGTATTTATACAGTTGTTAATAAACATACAACATTAGCAGGCACGTTAACAAGATTTTGCAAGAGGGGGGATTTTATTCACCTGAGTTCGTATGCCTTAAAAAGTCACGACATTAAAAAATAGTTAATATATTTGCAAGACATAATTTCACATGCCATTCTTCGTTGATTTACAGAACTCAAATGGACTATAATATGTTTATAAACGCTGAAGTTAATAATTTTAGGTCATTAAACAATTAATTTACTTATTAGATATGGAGTAAATGAAGTTCATTCGCAACGTTAAATTTTCCCACTAGCAATGTCATCGCGGATCCCGAAAAAACTGCCGCGAAAATGTCCCGATCTATAGTACAACATTTTTGTATGTGGCTTTGTTGCTTCAAGGAATCGCCGTAATTTATGAATAATTTATGTTGTATTTTGTTCTGTCTTTACGCAATCCTAAGGAACTTTGAAAGGTATAAAATTGTTTTGACACGGGCTGAAGTCGACCAGTCCATAACAATCGCGGCATGACCTGCTGGTTGACCTCTCATGGCAGTGTCTGAGAATTTTATTGCATTTTTATGTTTGAGAAAATTTAATGGCCAAGATAATCTCTGCTAAAACTGTAGTATCATTTGAAGGTCAAATATTCGAAATTTGGACAATTTGAGAAAAAAGCTGTTACATGTATTACACATAGATAGAAAATCTCTTTATAATGTCATGAAGGAGGATATTAAACTGCAAAGTCAATTCTAAATAAATAAAACTAGCACTTTTTAAATCAACTAAAAATTGTTCATACTTATTAGAAGAGGTTTTCCTGACATTCAGATATATCCTCTAATGACCAGTATTACAACACTGCCCTTCAAATATAACGATGCATGACCAGACAAATATTAACTACGCCAAAGCAAAAGACCCTCAATCAAATCTCACGATAATTCCCAAATGTACATCACAATTGAAATACGTAGAATAGTAGAAACATTACCTTTGGGGATTGTTGAGCCAATCTATCTATGGGGAAAATAAACATGTATATCTTTTTCACTTACATGTACCTACATGTTTGAAATTGAGCTATTATAATGGTGGCAATCATCCGTTCATGTAGGGCGTATAATAATTGAAGATCTTTTTCGGACATCTTGCAAATTTTAAGTCGGCATTTTATTTAAGATTAAATACTTTAAATGACACAAGGGATGCAAAATGTAATTCTTTATTCTATTTTATTAATGAAATAAATATAATGTTAATATTATTAAGAAAATAAGCTTTTTCTGAAAAGTTATATTAACAGGGTAGATAATTGGCGGGGAAATGCGTCACAATTTTTTATATAGAATAGTGGAGGAAATGGATTTTCTCAAATATCTAAAAAAATGACTGTGACATAATATATTTGGCATTTCACTTGTGAAACTAAAATCTGATGGGTTTCTAGCTCACAATGACGCTTAATACTTTTTCCCAAATTCTAATCTACTGCAAAACAAAGTTTAAGGTCATCGATTTCGCAAGGTGATAAAACTCCATAAGGTCGTCACCCCCATTTCTCCAAGTTTTTCAATGTTCCTTTATGAAGTTTAACTCTGCAATTTTGTTTAAAAATCTAATGGGTTTTACTCATACCCCGAACCATCTTAATAGTATTTCTCTGGACTGTGTATAAAACGGAGAAACGAGATACCAGATGCAATGTATTAGATATACCAGATACTGTACCTCAATTTTGATTAAAACTTTAGTTTTTAGAAATATAAACTCATCTCCTTTTCTAACAAGTATTTTGCATTCAGATTTTATTCTTGAAGACAAATAATAAATGATTTCGTAAATGAATATTTTAAGCTGGTTGCCAATCATTTGAAAATAACTGCATGGATATTTTGATTAGAAACCCATGTAAATAAAATAAAAATATATGTCCCTTAATTTGTCCCCTAATTTTTATTCTGCCTATCTTCAGGACTTGAATTAAAAATCATGCTGAATTATGATGGTTTATTCGATTAAGTTGTAACATAATTATTTTGTACATTTAGCACTTTTTGCACCTTAATTTTTGTCTCTTAAGTATATAAACAATTTATTATGACGGGTTAATATTTTGTTTTCTATATGATGTTAAAGCATAATAAATAATCGGGCAAATTGAAGGGATTAAAAGCAATTAACATTAAGAACGCCAATTAATCAAAACAACTAGTTTTATTCATGTTTAATTATTATGTCGTCACTAAACAAAGTGTTAATAAAAATAATATTACTTGAATGTACATGATTTATTGTATGTATTGATACCCGTCTTAAAGGTTGGATTTTTTTTAACACAAAAAATAGTTTTAGACTATAAATTGCCTGTACCAAGTCAGGACCATTGCAATCCACCAATTCTCCGGTATGACTGATTCGTTTGTGTCATTTTCTCTGGACTATGAGATTGATCATTCAAGTTCGGTAGTTTTGTTATTACCTTTATTTAGAAATACATGAAAAAACACATACATTTTATTGTTATAACTATAATCATAATTAAGGTTATTTTGAAAGAGCAATAACTACATCTAAAAATCTCTAAAAAAACATATTACTGCGACAGTTTGAAAATATTCAGAGTCTGAACCTTAAAACTTATGAGGAAATATAGGACATAAACGAGGCGGCTCTTTGTTAGTTACGGTTCATTAGCTTTCGATCAATAAGAAATCAAATAACAGCTTGACTACCTTTCATTGTGCTAAGCCTATCTATTAAACAAACATGAATATTACGGTGTATCAAGATCTTAACTCTACTAAAATAGAATTAATAACTATCGGTTTAAATTGGGGTTAAATAGATGATATACAAAAAGTTTTTCTTAGTATACTTACGAAAAACGATAAACTGTCATTTCGTCACATTAAACCATACCAATCTAAACACTTTACCCGTAAGAAATTGTTTATCATAAAATCTTGCAACTGTGTTTTGAATGTTTCACATCCGGTTAGCCATGCGCGATATTTATGCGCATAAGAACTTTAATTTTACAATAT
Source organism: Arcuatula senhousia (assembly GCA_963971305.1). Lineage (NCBI taxonomy): Eukaryota > Metazoa > Mollusca > Bivalvia > Mytilida > Mytilidae > Arcuatula > Arcuatula senhousia. The sequence goes on along the minus strand of OZ020308.1, from coordinate 29,061,713 downwards.
ACAAAATAACGATATACATTTGTAATTGACTTAATAGTATTGTAAGTTTTATTTGATGAACTTATTGTTTTCGAATCCAATCAACCCGTTTTTATATTTGAGTACAAAAAGACTAAAGAAAAATATTAATCATTTTATATATGTTATGCAATAAAAATACTTTTTACAGTGGCGCGGTCAGCTAGTATGATAATCTTATTTTTATTAATATTATAGCTCTCGACTGGATACACTTTAATGAACACTATTTAATTTGTTCGGAGTTTTTTTATTGAGCAGTGATATTTAAACATCGAAATATTTGAAAAAAAAAACAAATTACTCTATATTCATTTTATATTTTTACGATCAGTTATAAGATTAACATTCATATATATATATATTTCAGATTTTATAACCACGAATAAAACCCGCAATAAAATAATTGAATTTTTATTAGCTATTACTGACTTTTACCATGACCCCATTGTGACCTGTCGTTGTCGCGCTTTCTCTTTACAGAATGCAAAATCGCATTCTATGACGGCTTAAGGTCAACTTGTATTCTCAAGAGAGATATTTAGACGTGCATCATGGGTAATTATCAATGCTAGTGACCTTACTATCTCTAATCATAAGATGATCAAATTACCTGCTGGTTGGTATCTTTACTAAAGATAAACATTTGTGAAAATAAAGATTCCGTTTCATGTTCACTGTTCATCTTTCGGTGCCTAATAATACATACTTTATAAAGTGTACGAAAGATAAAAATATACCTTTATTGTCCCCACTCGCAAAACAGGATGCTATATTGCTATTCACATTGTTAGTCGGTCTCTTCGTTTGTCTGTGCTTAAACTTCTAATTTAGGTTTCTGCAAGGTCAGCTGGTTTACTTCCTGGTTTACAAGACTTAGACTTCTAAATGGTCATAAAGAAAATCTAACGTAACAGATTTCGCAGTTTAATGACAGTATCATGAGTATTGATTAAATTCCTACAACCTAAGCAACATGAGTTATAACGTGTCTTTCCATGTCATTCGGTCATTAACTTTTTGTTTTTATACGATCGCAAAAAAAAAATTGCAGACGTATAATGGTATGATGCTGTCCTCGTTGTCGTCGTTGTCGTTGTCGTCGTCTGTTAACTTTAGTGTATACACGATAACTTTAGTTCTAGTTATCCAAATGCAATGAAATTTCACAATGATATACCTTACCATTAAAGGATGGATGGAATTGATTTTGGGGGTCCCACCTGTTTTGGTTTCGAAATTAGGGGCCAAAAGGGGCCAAAAATGCTATTTTTATGTTTGTTGTCACGATAACTTTAGTTCTAGTTATCCAATTGCTTTGTAATTTGGCAATAATGTTCCTTACCGTAAATTTATTAATTAGGGGCCAAAATCGAAACTTATTTATTTGTGGTCTGATTTTGATCTGCTTTGGAAAAAAAATAATACCTTTAAAAATGTGAATTTAGAAAGTCAATTAAAAGCTGCATGTGTCAAAAACATGGGCTGCATATGTCCAGAGCAATTGACTATCAATATTGGGCCTAAAATGTACAGGTTTCAACATGTTGCGGTCGTACCATGCTGGGCTCGGCGAAGCTTTTTATTCTGAATGTTTGAATGCGGGTATGCTTAGCCTATGATTATGCGACCGCTAGCTGTGTATTTTTTTTCTTATCAGGTAAATTGAAGTCTTCGAACTATTTTTTTATCGTTTGGTAAAGTTTCTTGATTCCATGAACCCAAAAGGCCGTATACATGTTATTCTATGTTAACCCTCACCTTAACGCCGTATGCATGTTATCTATTAACTGTCTAACCCTAACGCTGTTTGCATGTTTTTTATACTAATTTTAATCCTAACCCTCACGCCGTATGCATGTTTTTCTATGTTTACTCAAACCCTTTACGGCTCATGCATGTTTTTTATGTTAACCCTAATCCTAACGCCATATACATCTTTTTTCTATGTTAACCCTTACCCTAACGCCGTATTCATGTTTTCTGTTAACACCAATCCTAACGCCGTATGCATGTTTTTTGTTATGTTAACCCTTACTTTAACGCCGAATGGATGTTTTCTGTTAACCCTAACCCTTACGCCGTATGCATGTTTTACTATGTTAACCCTAACCCTAATGCCGTTTAAACGTTTTTCTATGTTAACCCTAACGCCATAGACATGTTTTGCTATGATAACCCAAACCCCTTAGCCGTATGCACGTTTCTGTTAACCCTTAACCTAACACTAACGCCGTATCCGTGGTTTTCTATGTACACCCTATCCTTTACGCCATATGCATGATTTCTGTTAACCTTTACCCTAACGCAGTATGCAAGTTTTTTCTATGCTGACCCTAACCCTTAGGCCGTATAAATGTTTTTCGATGCTATCTCTTATCCTAACGCCGTATGCAGGGTTTTCTATGTTAAATCTAACGCTAATGGCCCTGTCACACTATAACGTTTTAGCCAACGTGTGCAGAACGTTAGAATAATTTTCTAAAACGTTGGAACACGTTGGCAGTCGCTGGAAAAAGATTCAAAAAATGTATCGGGGAACGACCACAAAGCGTCACACTAACTACCTGCAACGCACGACAAACTTTTTCAAAACTTATCTATAGCGTTTGCCCAGTGTACTTGACGATTGCCTAGCGCATGTGTGACGATTTCAGAACGCTTTCATTACGTTCGTCTAACTTAAAATTTTTGCTCTCGGTGAGAAGCCAGGAAATCTGTTCTTTTTATTTTAGCATTACTTCACAATAGCCCAAATATATCTATTATATGTCTTAAATGTATTGTTGCATTAATTACTAAATGTAAATACATCATGTAAATTTAGTTTCGTTATAAAAATATTGGTTTTCGGCGTTCTGGTAATATGAATGTATAATTATTGATGGTTTTTGCACTCAGTCTAAAAGAACAAAAAATATTTTGATATGTCCATAATATACACAGAGAAATGCATGCACTTAATTGTTAACAAACTCTTAAAATCTCAAATGAGTATACACATGTAGAGTTTGCCTAGCATCCTTTTTTACAGCACTTGACTAATCCTAAATGATCGTCGAAAGCATGTCCTTAATAGAGAAAAACGTGTGTGCTTAATGAATATTTAAAATAAACATAATTTCAAATGAGTATTGAAGTTAGACTGTCGTTTCTCGTTGTATTTTAGTATTTTTCTACCAACAAATGTCCACCGACAACACGACAGGTGTATTACAATTTGCAAGAATTACTTTCCATTCCAGACAATCGAACAGGTTTGAATTAGTATTTTAAGCTTTTGAAATCGACTTTCATCCTTGTAATTCAATTTTACTTATAAAATTCTGGGGTTGATGCGCTACTCGTTCGTTAAAATGACGGTCTGTGCGCTCTGTACACGTTTTAATCACGTTAAATAGGTTTCTTGGTCGTTAGACTGACGCTAGACGTGCAATAGACTATCGTTAAAATGACGTTACACGTTCATTTCCATTTAGCTTAGCGTTCGTCTAACGCATGTCAAAGTCTGCACAACTACCACATAGCGTGCGTGTGTAAAACGTCCTCCTGACTTATGCCTAAAATTCGAATAACTTTTTATTAACACGTTGGCGAACGTCGGAAATTTTAAGCATGTTCAAAATGTTGCAACCCATGCGACGTTCACCAACGCACGCAGACGTTCGCTAACGTGTTTGTTACGTGTTCATAACTTATACAAAACTTACGTTACGCACACCAGCGTGTTACAAATATATTCTAAAACGTTGGCACACGTTGGCTAAAACGTTATAGTGTGACAGGGCCATAAGGCCGTATAACTGTTTTCACCCCAACCCGAACGCAGTATGCAGTATGCATGTTTTTCTATATTAAACATTACAAACGCCGTATATATATATACATGCTTTTCTATGTTAACCCTTACATTAACGCCCTATGCTAACCCTAACGCTTACGCAAAGTGCACGTTTTTCTATGATAACCCTAGCCCTTACGCAGTACGCATGTTTTTCTATGTTAACCCAAACCCTAATGCCGTATGCATCTTTTTTCTTTGTTTACCCTAACCCTAAGCCCGTATATACATGTTTTTTTGTTAACCCTTACCCTAACGTCGTACGCACCTTTGTGTATACTAGCCCTAACGCTAACGCCGTATGTTAACCTTATTCTGTTCATTGTATGCATGTTTTTCTGTAATTACCCAAACCCTACGCCGTAAGCATATTTTCTGTTAACACTAACCCTAGCTCTAAAGCCAATTACATGGTTTTCTTTGTTTATCCTATCTTTTGTTCCGTTTTTCTATGTAAACCCAAACCCTTACGCCGTATAAATATTTTTAGTCAACTCAAACCCTAACGCCGTATGCAAGTTTTTCAATGCTTACCCCAACCATAACGCCGTACACAAATGTTTCTATGTTATCCCTACCCCTCACGCCATATACATGTTTTTTTTTTCTGTGTTAACTGTTACCCTAACGCGGTTTACATACGCGTGTTTTCTGTTTACTCTCACCCTTACGCAGTTTTAATATTTTCTGATTACTCTCACCCTTACGCTGTATTCACGTTTTTCACCGCTAACCCTAACCGCAATGCCGATTACAAATTTTTCTGTTAACCCTAACTCTAATGCCGTTTGCATGTTTTTCTATGTTAGCCCTTACCTTTACGCCGTATTCATGTTTTCTGCGTATTCATGTTTTCTGGTAACCCTTACCTTAACGACGTATGCAATTTTCTATGCTTAACTTAACCCTAACCCTGCATGCAGGTTTTTCTATGTTTACCCTAACCCTGTAAGGCCGTATACATGTTTTGTTTTCTATGCTAACCCTAACTCTTACGTCATATACCTGTTTTTCGTTAATAACCTTAACCCTAACCTAGTATGCACGTTTTTGTTTACGTTAACTATAACCCAAACGCCATATATATGCATGTTTTTCTATGTTAACTCTTACTGTAACGCCGTTTGTATGTTTTCTGTTAATCGTAACCCTTAGGCTGCTTACATGTTTTTAAACGACAGGTGTGCTATAGTAAGCAGGAACTGTTTACTGTTCCGAAGCACCTGAGTTCATTCTTGTTTCAACTTGAGTTCACATTGTTGATTGATATTCAGTTGATATTTGTGTGCTTCTGTGTTTTACATGTTGTCTGTTTTTGTCCCGTTCTTGTTGGTGTTTACAGGTTTTGTCTCTGTCTTTTCGGACTTTAGACATTCGGACACTCCGTTGGTACTTCTGTTTCTTTCTATGCTAACCCTAACGCTAACGCAATATGGACGTTTTTCCATGTTAACCCGAGCCCTTACTCCGTACGCACGGTTTTCAATGCTAACACAAATCCTAACACCGAATGCATGTTTTTTCTATGTTAACCCAAATCCTTACGCCGTGTACATGTTTTCAAATAACCAAAACCCTAACGCCGTATGCACGTTTTTCAATGATGATCCTAACCGTACAAAATTTTTTTTTATATGTTATTCTTTACCCTCTCGCCATATACATGTTTTTTTCTGTGTTAACACGTTCCCTAACGCCGTATTCATGTTTTCTGTTGACCCTCACCCCAACGCCTTATGTACGTTTTTCAGCTCTAACCCTAACCTTAACACCGATTATTAACTTTTCTGTTAACCCTTACCCTAATGCCGTTTGTATGTTATGCTATTTTAACCGTAACCCGAAGGCCGTGTACATGTTTCCCTATGTGAACCCTTACCCTAATGCGGTATACAAAGAAAAACATTCATACGGCGCTCGGGTTAGGTTTAACATAGAAAAACAGGCATAGGGCGTAAGGGGTAGGGTTAACGTAGAAAAACATGTATACGGTTTTGGATTAGGGTTACCATAGAAAAACATGTATACGGTTTTGGGTTAGGGTTACCATAAAAAAAAACTTGTATACGGTTTTGGATTAGGGTTACCATAGAAAAACATGTATATAGTGTACGGGTTAGGGTTAACATAGAAAAAAATGCATACGGCGTTAGGGTTAGGGTTAATAGAAAACATGCATACGGCATTAGGGTAAGGGTTAACAAAGAAAAACATGTGTATGGCTTTCGAGTAAGGGTTAACTTGTGAAACTTGTATACGGCGCTAGGGATAGGATTAACATAGAAAAAAACATGCATACTGCGTTAGGGTTAGGGTTAACAGAAAACAAGCATACGGCATTAGGGTAAGGCTTAACATAGAAAAACATGTGTACGACGTTAAGGTTAGCGCTGAACAACATGCATACAGTGTTAGGGTGATGGTAAACAGAATACCTGTATATGGCCTTAGGGTACGAGCTAACATAGAAAAACTTATTTACGGCGTTAAGATTTGGGTTAACATAGAAAAACATGTATATGGTCTTAGGGTTAGGGTTAGCATAGAAAAACATGTATACAGCGTAAGGATTAGAGAAAACATGTATACGGCGTTAGGATTAGGGTTCACATAGAAAACAAGTATACGGCCGTGGAGTTAGGGTTAGCATAGAAAAAACATGCATACGTCGTTAGCGTTAGGGTAACTATAGGTGGTTAGGATTAGGCTTAACATAGAAAAACATGTTTACAGTTTTGGTGTCAGGGTTAGCATAAAAACATGGATAAGGCGTTCGGGTAAGGATTAACATAGAAGAACGTGCATTCGGCGGTAGGATTAGGGTTAACATAGAAATAATATGCATACGGCGTTAGAATTAGGGTCAACATAGAAAAACGTGCATTCGGCGTTAGGATTAGGGTTAACAGAAAACAAGCATAGGGCATTAGGGTAGTGGTTAGCATAGAAAAAACATGTGTATGGCGATTGGGTAAGGGTTAACTTGAAAAACTATACGGCTTTAGGGTTAGGGTTTACATAGAAAAAATTTGCATACGGCATTAGGGTTAGGGTTAACAGAAAACATGCATACGGCATGGGTAACATAGAAAAACATGTGTATGACGTTAGGGTAAGGGTTAATATAGTAAAACTTGTATACGGCGTTAGGTTAAGGCTTAACATATTGAAACTTGTATAAGGCGTTAGGGTTAGGATAAGCATGAAAAATCACATACAAACGGCGTTATGGTTAGTGTAAATTGAAAACGTGCATAAGGCGTAAGGATAATGGTTAAAATAAAAAAAAAACATAGAAACGTCGAAAGCGTTAGGGTTAATATAGAAAAACAGATATTCGCCGTTAAGGTTAGGGTTAGCAAAGAAAAACATGCATAAGGCCTTAAGGTTATGTTTAACACACAAAAACCTTTATACGGCGTTAGGGCTAGGGTTTAAATAGAAAGACAGGCACATCACGTTAGGTTAAGAGTTAGCATAGAAAACTTGCACAAAGCGTTAGGGTTAGGGTTAACAAGAAACATGCAAACGGCAAGGGTTGGCTTAAATAAAGAAAAACATGCAAACGGCATTAGGGTTAGGGTTTACATAGAAAAGCTTGTAATCGGCTTTAAGGTTAGCGCTGAACAACATACATACAGCGTTAGGGTGAGGGTAAACAGAATACCTGTATATGGCCTTAGGGTAAGAGTTAACATAGAAAACATGCCTATGGCGTGAGGGTTGGGATAACATAGAAAAACGTATGTACGGCGTTAAGATTAGGGTCAACATAAAAAAAAAATACATATGGTCTTAATTTGGGGTTAGGGTTAGCACAAAAAAAAAAACATGTATACAGCGTAAGGATTAGGGTTCACATAGAAAACAAGTATACGGCCGTGGGGTTAGGGTTAGCATAGAAAAACATGCATACGTCGTTAGCGTTAGGGTAACTATAGGTCGTTAGGATTAGGCTTAACATAGAAAAACATGTTTATAGTTTAGGTGTCAGGGTTAGCATAGAAAAACATGGATAAGGCGTTCGGGTAAGGGTTAACATAGAAAAACGTGCATTCGACGTTAGGATTAGGGTTAGCATAGACAAATCATGCATACGGCGTTAGGGTTAGAGTTCACATAGAAAAACATGAATACGGCGTTAGCGTTAGAGTAAGCATATTTAAACATGCATACGGTATTTCAGGATTAGGGTAAACATAAAAAAACATGTATACGGTTTTGGGGTTAGGGTTAGCATAGAGAAAAAACATGTATACGTTATGCGGATTAGGGTTAACATTGAAAAAACATGCGTACGGTGTTTGGGTTAGGGTTAACAGAAGACATGCATACGGTAAGCATAGAAAAACATGTGTACGGTTTTGGGGTTAGGGTTAGCAAAGAGAAAAAATAATGTATACGTCGTGTGGATTAGGGTTCACATAGAAAAAACATGTGTACGGTGTTTGGGTTAGAGTTAACAGAAGACATGCATACGGCATGGGGGTAAGGGTTAACATAAAAAAACATATGAATGGCGTAAAGGTTAGAGTTAACAGGAAACATGCTTACACGGCGTTGTGGTAATTGTTAACATAGTAAAATCATGCAGACGGCGTTAGCGTTAGGGTAAGCATAGACAAACATGCATATTGCGTTAGGATTATGGTTAGCATAGCAAAGCATGTGTACGGTTATGGGTAGGGTTACCATAGAAAAACATGTATAGGGTTTTACCATAGAAAAACATGTATACGGCGTACAGGTTAGGGTTAACATAGAAAAAAATGCATACGGCGTTAGGGTTAGGGTTAATAGAAAACATGCATACGGCATTAGGGTAAGGGTTAACAAAGAAAAACATGTGTATGGCTTTCGAGTAAGGGTTAACTTGTGAAACTTGTATACGGCGTTAGGGATAGGATTAACATAGAAAAAAACATGCATACTGCGTTAGGGTTAGGGTTAACAGAAAACAAGCATACGGCATTAGGGTAAGGCTTAACATAGAAAAACATGTGTACGACGTTAAGGTTAGCGCTGAACTACATGCATACAGTGTTAGGGTGATGGTAAACAGAATACCTGTATATGGCCTTAGGGTACGAGCTAACATAGAAAAACTTATTTACGGCGTTAAGATTTGGGTTAACATAGAAAAACATGTATATGGTCTTAGGGTTAGGGTTAGCATAGAAAAACATGTATACAGCGTAAGGATTAGAGAAAACATGTATACGGCGTTAGGATTAGGGTTCACATAGAAAACAAGTATACGGCCGTGGAGTTAGGGTTAGCATAGAAAAAACATGCATACGTCGTTAGCGTTAGGGTAACTATAGGTGGTTAGGATTAGGCTTAACATAGAAAAACATGTTTACAGTTTTGGTGTCAGGGTTAGCATAAAAACATGGATAAGGCGTTCGGGTAAGGGTTTACATAGAAGAACGTGCATTCGGCGGTAGGATTAGGGTTAACATAGAAATAACATGCATACGGCGTTAGAATTAGGGTCAACATAGAAAAACGTGCATACGGCGTTAGCGTTAGAGTAAGCATATTTAAACATGCATACGGTATTTCAGGATAAGGGTAAACATAGAAAAACATGTATACGGTTTTGGGGTTAGGGTTAGCAAAGAGCAAAAATAATGTATACGTCGTGTGGATTAGGGTTAACATAAAAAAACATGTGTACGGTGTTTGGGTTAGGGTTAACAGAAGACATGCATACGGCATGAGGGTAAGGGTTAACATAGAAAAACATATGAATGGCGTAAAGGTTAGAGTTAACAGGAAACATGCTTACATGGCGTTGTGGTAATTGTTAACATAGTAAAATCATGCAGACGGCGTTAGCGTTAGGGTAAGCATAGACAAACATGCATATTGCGTTAGGATTATGGTTAGCATAGCAAAGCATGTGTACGGTTTTGGTTAGGGTTACCATAGAAAAACATGTATACGGTTTTACCATAGAAAAACATGTATACGGCGTACAGGTTAGGGTTAACATAGAAAAAATGCATACGGCGTTAGGGTTAGGGTTAATAGAAAACATGCATACGGTATTAGGGTAAGGGTTAACATAAAAAACATGTGTATGGCGTTAGGGTTTACATAGAAAAACTTGTATACGGCGTTAGGGTTGGGATTAACATAGAAAAAGACATGCATACGGCGTTAAATTTAGAGTTAACAGAAAATAAGCATACGGCATTAGGGTAAGGGTTAGCATAGAAAAAAACACGAGGCTGGCTTTCGGGTAAGGGTTAACTTGTAAAACTATACGGCGTTAGGGTTAGGGTTTACATAGAAAAAAAATATGCATACGGCATTAGGGTTAGGGTTAGCAGAAATATGCATACGGGTTGACATAGAAAAACATGAGTATGACATTAGGGTAAGGGTTAACATAGTAAAACTTGTATACGGCGTTAGAGTTAGGGTTAACATAGCAAAACGTGCATACGGCGTTAAGGTTAGAGTCAATATAGAAAAACATGCATGCGATCTACGGGTTAGGATAAACATACAAAAATCACATACAAACGGCGTTATGGTTAGTGTTAACAGAAAACGTGCATACGGCGTTAGGATAATGGTTAATATAAAAAAACATAGAAACGTCGATAGCATTAGGGTTAATATAGAAAAACAGATAATCGGCGTTAAGGTTAGGGTGAGCAAAGAAAAACATGTATAAGGCCTTAGGGTTATGTTTAACATACGGCGTTAGGGCTAGGGTTCACATAGAAAGACAGGCACACCACGTTAGGTTTAGGGTTAGTAATGAAAACTTGCACAAAGCGTTAGGGTTGGGGTTAACAAGAAACATGCAAACGGCAAGGGTTGGCTTAAATAAAGAAAAACATGCAAATGGCATTAGGGTTAGGGTCTACATAGAAAAGCTTGTAATTGGCGTTAAGGTTAGCACTGAACAACATGCATACAGCGTTAGGGTGAGGGTAAACAGAATACAGATAGGTGCACACATAACATGTACGGAAGTTAACATAAAGTAAACTTTGTGACAGCTTTTCATGTCTGCTCATGTTTGCTATAGCAGACATTCAAGTTAACTTGCGTTAACTCATGACTGGTCATAGCAGACATGTTACAGCTTTTTTATCATTTGTCATAACCAGTCACAAAGACATGACTGCTTTCACCAGACCAGTCATTGCAACAACTCTGCTCTTACCAGACATGTTCAATAATGCAAAGGTTTAACTTAATATGAAAACAACGGTCTTTTACATAAATAATGAGTTTCAAATACAGTTATTGCAAAATAACATAACATTTGTCCTTTTACATTCAGTTTTTAAAGCAGACATTTCACGAAGTTAACTTGACCAGACCTGTCACAAGAATGTGACTGCTTTTAAAAGCAGACATTGAATTATGACTGCTTTTCAAGTTAACTTGGAACCAGTCACGCGTCTGCTCAAAGCAGTCACATGGCCAACTGCAAGTGAACTTGAAGTTAACTTGATGTCTGCATATCAAGTAAACTTATCGTACAGGTTATGTGTGCCCCCATCTGTACATGTATATGGCCTTAGGGTAAGAGTTAACATAGAAAACATGCCTATGGCGTGAGGGTACCGGGTAACATAGAAAAACTTATGTCCGGCGTTAAGAATAGGGTTAACATAGAAAAACATGCATATGGTCTTGGGGTTAGGGTTAGCATAGAAAACATGTATACAGCGTAAGGATTATGGTTTACATAGAAAAACATGTATACGGCGTTAGGATTAGGGTTCACATAGAAAACAAGTATATGGCCGTGGGGTTAGGGTTAGCATAGAAAAACATGCATACGTCGTTAGCGTTAGGGTAACTATAGGTCGTTAGGATTAGGCTTAACATAGAACAACATGTTTACAGTTTTGGTGTCAGGGTTAGCATAGAAAAACATGGATAAGGTGTTCGGGTAAAGGTTAACATAGAAAAACGTGCATTCGGCGTTAGGATTAGGGTTAACATAGTTAAATTTGTATACGGCGTTAAGGTTAGAGTTCACATAGAAAAACATGCATACGGCGTTATCGTTAGAGTTAGCATATTGAAAAATGCATACGGTGTTTCAGGATTAGGGTAAACATAGAAAAACATGTATACGGTTTTGGGGTTAGGGTTATCACAGAAAAAACATGTATACGTCGTGCGGGTTAGGGTTAACATAGTAAAAAAACCATGCGTACGGTGTTTTGGTTAGGGTTAACAGAAGACACGCATACTGCATGAGGGTAAGGGTTAACATAGAAAAACATGTGAATGGCGTTAAGGTTAGAGTTAACAGGAAACATGCATACATGGTGTAATGGTAATGGTTAACATAGAAAAAACATGCATATGGCGTTAGCGTTAGGGTAAGCATGGAGAAACATGCATATTGCGTTAGTATTACGGTAAGCATAGAAAAACATGTGTACGGTCTTGGGGTTAGGGTTATTATAGAAAAAAAACCATGTATACGGCGTACGGGTCAGGGTTAACTGAAAACATGCATACGGCATTAGGGTAAGGGTAAACATAGAAAAAACATGTATATGGCGTAAGGGTTAACACAGTTAAACATGCGTTAGAGAAAAAACATACAAACGGCAATAGGGTTACAGTTAACAAAAAACATGCATACGGCTTTAAAGTTATGGTAAACATTGAAATACATGCATACGTTGGTAGGGTTACGATTATCATAGAAAAACATGTATACGGTGTGAGAATTAGGGTAAACATAGAAAAAAGGATGCGGCCTTTGGATTAGGGTCTTTACCAAACGATACAAAATAGAATAAAAAGTTGGACGACTTCAATTTACCTGAAAAAAAAATACACAACTAGCGGTCGCATTATCATAAGCTAAGCATACCCGCGTTCAAGTTAATGACCGAATGGGTCTAGTAAACCAGGAAGTAGAACCAGCTGACCTTGCAATAAACCTTCAGTAGAAGCCTGAGTTACGAAGTTTTAGTGCAGACAAAGGAAGTGTGAATAGCAATATAGCATAAGAGTAGATTTCTTTCCATGTATCTTTTTACCCATTTAAAATATCTTTCGTACACTTTATTAGGTACGTATTATGAGGCACCGAAAAATAAACAGTGAGCATTAAACGGAATTTTAATTTTCACAAATTTTATATTTCAATCGTTTATCTTTAGTAAAGATATTAGCCTATAGACGATTTGATCATCTTATGATTTGAGATAGTAAGGTCACTAGCACTAAGAATTACCCATGAAACATTCATATGACTAAAGAACTCTCTTGGGAATATAAGTTGACCTAAGCCGTCAGAGGATGCCGTTATACATTCTGTAACGAGAAAGCGCGATAACGAGAGGTCATAATAGGGTCATGGTTAAAGCTAGAGTAGCTAGAATGAAAAATCAATTATTTTATGTCGGGTTTTATTCGTGGTTGTAACATATATATGTGAATGTTAATCTTCTAAACCTGTAAAAAAAAATACACAACTAGCGGACGCATTATCATAAGCTAAGCATACCCGCGTTCAAGTTAATGACCGAATGGGTCTAGTAAACCAGGAAGTAGAACCAGCTGACCTTGCAATAAACCTTCAGTAGAAGCCTGAGTTACGAAGTTTTAGTGCAGACAAAGGAAGTGTGAATAGCAATATAGCATAAGAGTAGATTTCTTTCCATGTATCTTTTTACCCATTTAAAATATCTTTCGTACACTTTATTAGGTACGTATTATGAGGCACCGAAAAATAAACAGTGAGCATTAAACGGAATTTTAATTTTCACAAATTTTATATTTCAATCGTTTATCTTTAGTAAAGATATTAGCCTATAGACGATTTGATCATCTTATGATTTGAGATAGTAAGGTCACTAGCACTAAGAATTACCCATGAAACATTCATATGACTAAAGAACTCTCTTGGGAATATAAGTTGACCTAAGCTGTCAGAGGATGCCGTTATACATTCTGTAACGAGAAAGCGCGATAACGAGAGGTCATAATAGGGTCATGGTTAAAGCTAGAGTAGCTAGAATGAAAAATCAATTATTTTATGTCGGGTTTTATTCGTGGTTGTAACATATATATGTGAATGTTAATCTTATAACTAATCTTAAAAATATAAAATGAATATAGAGTGAAATGTTTTTTTACATATGCTCAATATAGACTTTCGGAACAAATTTAATAATGTTCATTAAAGTTTGTCCAGTCGAGAGCATTACTATTAATAAAAAAAATATTATCATACTAGTTGACGGCGCCACTGTGATAAGGTTCTATTTTGTTTTTATTTATTTTTTTTATTTTTTGCATAACATGTAAAACAATTAATTTTTTTATCGAATCTTTTTGTATTCTGGATTGGATTCGAAAACAATAAGATAACCAAATGAACTACAATACTATTAAGTTAATATTATTAAAATTTTGTATCTGAGAAATACAAATTACAACAAAGTTCCAGACAATAAATTTTGCTACGCCTGACGCGCGTTTCTTCTATTCAAGACTCATCAGAGGCGCTCAACCAAAAATATTGAAAATGCCAAACACTAATGAATATGAAGAGCATAGAAAAGTAAAACCAAAAATACCAAACTGGGGAACCAAATTATTACTAAGATAATCAACCTATGTCTGGGATAGAAAGAACCTTAGGGTTTAGACAATTTTGAAATTTAGACAGATAATTTAAAGCTTTGATGTTTTCTCCAACTCAAAAGTCATACCCGTAGCCAGAATTTTTCAACCGGGGGTTCAAAAATGAGAAGAGGGGGTTCGATTTCCCAATATTTTCTGACTTAATTAGTGCTTAACCGATTTTTCACCCGATTTTTCCCTATTTTGATAAAAAAAAATTTCCAAGGGGGGGTCGTCCGAACCCCTCGAACCCCGCCTGGCTACGGCTATGAAAGTGTTGGTGCCGGAGCGGGCTAACCTCGGGGAATTTAAACTCCACCAGCAGTGCTAACCTTCACGTGTGTTCGAAATACAAATTACAACAAAGTTCCAGACAATAAATTTTGCTACGCCTGACGCGCGTTTCGTCTATTCAAGACTCATCAGAGGCGCTCAACCAAAAATATTGAAAATGCCAAACACTAATGAATATGAAGAGCATAGAAAAGTAAAACCAAAAATACCAAACTGGGGAACCAAATTATTACTAAGATAATCAACCTATGTCTGGGATAGGAAGAACCTTAGGGTTTAGACAATTTTGAAATTTAGACAGATAATTTAAAGCTTTGATATTTTCTCCAACTCAAAAGTGTTGGTGCCGGAGCGGGCTAACCTCGGAGAATTTAAACTCCACCAGCAGTGCTAACCTTCACGTGTGTTCGAAATACAAATTACAACAAAGTTCCAGACAATAAATTTTGCTACGCCTGACGCGCGTTTAGCGATCTTTAGTTTAATTAGCTCAGTTTGTATGTTGCACAATTGCAGTTCTTATGCGCATAAATATCGCACATGGCTAACCGGATGCGAAACATTCAAAACACAGTGATAAACAATTTCTTAATATAATGTGAGATTGGTATCGTTTATTGTGACGAATTGACAGTCTATCGATTTTCGTAAGTACTAACAAAAGTATTTGTATATCATATATTTAACCTCAATGTAAAATTAGTTATACATTTTAGTAAAATAGTGTTAAGATAGAATGTAATAATCATGTCTGTTTATATGGTGAAGCCGGTATTTGATTTCTAATTGATCTAAAGCTAAAGGACCGTAACGAATAGCCGCCTCGTTAATTTCCTATGTTTGCTCATAAATCTTTAGGTTCAGACTCTGAAAATAAAATACTAGTATATGTGTTTTTTCATGTATTTCTTAATTTATAGCCTTAAACTATTTTTGTGTTAAAAAATCCAACTTTTAAGACGCGTATCAATACAGACAATAAATCATGTACATTCAACTGATATTATTGTTATTTGCACTTTGTTTAGTGACCACACAATAATTAAACATGCATAAAAATTAAAAAGAAAATATATGGAATATGTGCCAGATAGTCACTAGTTGTATTTGATTAATTGGCGTTCTAAATGTTAATTTTCCCGATCATTTATTAATTCTTTAACATCCATTTAGAAAACAAAATAACAACCCGTCATGATGAACTGTTTATATACTGAAGATATAATCAAAATTTTGGTGCAAATAGTGCTAAATGTACAAAATAATTATGTTACAACATAAACCATCATCATTCAGCATGATTTTAAGCCCTGAAGACAGGCAGAATACAAATTAGAGGACAAATTAAGGGACAGATATTTTTTATTTTATTTACATGGGCTACTAATCAAAATATCCATACAGTTATTTTGAAATGATTGGCAATCAGCTTAAAATATTTGCGAAATCATTTATTATTTGTCTACAACAATAAAATCTGAATGCAAAATACTTGTTAGAAAAAGATATAAGTTTATATTTTTAAAAAATACAGTTTTAGTCAAATGTGTGGTACAGTATCTGGTATATCTCATACATTGTATCTGGTATCATTTATATGGTATCTCGTTTCTCCGTTTTATACACACTCCAGAGAATAAAACTATCAAGGTGGTTCGGGGTATGAGGAAAACCCATTAGATTTTTTAAACAAAATTGCAGAATTAAACTTCATTTAGGAACATTGAAAAAATTGGAGAAATGGGGGTGACGACCTTTTAGAGTTTTATCACCTTGCGAAATTGATGATCTTAAACTTTGTTTTGCAATAGATTATAATGGGAAAAAAAATTAAGCGTCATTGTGAGCTAGAAACTCATCAGATTTTAGTTTCACAAGTGAAAAGCCAAATATATTATGTCACAGTCATTTTTCTAGATATTTGAGAAAATCCATTTCCTCCACAATTCTATATAAAAAAATTTCATGCATTTTCCCGCCAATTATCTATCCTGTTAATATAACTTTTCAGAAAAAGCTTATTTTCTTTATAATAGTAACATTATATTTATTTCATTAATAAAATAAAATAAAGAATTGCATTTTGCATCTCTTGTGTCATTTAAAGTATTTAATCTTAAATAAAATGCCGACTTAAAATTTGCAAGATGTTCGAAAAAGATCTTATATCATTATACTCCCTCGCCGAAAAAGAATACATGAACGTATGATTGCCCACCATTATAATAACTTAATTTCAAATATGTAGGTAAGTGAAAAAGAAAAAAACAGCTTATACATGTTTATTTTTTTCCCATCAATAGATTGCCTCAACAATCCTCAAAGGTGAAAATTCTACTATTTTACGTATTTCAATTGTGATGTACACTTGAGAATTGTCATGAGATTTGATTCAGGGTCTGTTGCTTTGGTGTAGTTAATATTAGTTTGGTCATGCATCGTTATATTTGAAGGGCAGTGTTGTAATACTGGTCATTAGAGGATATATCTGAATGTCAGAAAAACCTCTTCTAATTAGTATGAACAATTTTAAGTTGATTTAAGAAGTGCTAGTTTTATTTATTTAAAATTGACTTTGAAGTTTGATGTCCTCCTTCATGACATTATAAAGAGATTTTCTATCTATTTGTGATACATGTCGCAGCTTATTCCTCAAATTGTCCAAATTTCCAATATTCGATTTTCAAATGAGCAGAGATTATCTTGGCCATTAAATTTTCACAAACATAAAAATGCAATAAAATTCTCAGACACTGCCATGAGAGGTAAACCAGCAGGTCATGTCGCATGTTATGGACTGGTCGACTTCAGCCCGTGTCAAAACAATTTTATACCTTTTCAAAGTTCCTTAGGATTGCGTAAAGACAGTACAATTTTCATAAATTAAGGCGATTCCTGGAACCAACAAAGTTACATACATTTTTTTTACTCTAGACCGGGACATTTTCGCGGCAGTTTTTTTTCGGGATCCGCGGTGACACTGCTAGTGCGAAAATATAACGTTTCGAACGAACCTCATTTACTGCATATCTAATAAGTAAATTAATTGTTTAATGACCTAAAATTATTAACTTCCGCATTTATAAACATCTTAAAGTTCATTTCATTTCTGTAAATCAACAAAAAAATTGCTTGTGAAATTATGTCTTGCAAATATTTTAACTATTTATTAATGTCGTGACCTTTTAAGGCATACGAACTCAGGTGAATAAAATCCCCTCTTGCAAAATCTTTTTAACGCCTGCTAATGTTGTATGTTTATCGCCTCCTGTATAAATACATGCAGCATTTTTTAATGGTTAAACCATCATTTCTGCATCTTATCTTCCTACATTTAAACTTAAAAGTCCGTATATTTAGAAGAGCGTTTATATGTGTGAATGTGTCTTATTCGCGTGTCAATAAGCGGTTGACTGCTGCCTCTAATTATTAGGAGAACAGCATCTGGCCGTGGTCAGATCAGTGGGTCAGATGAGTACAGATTACATGACCTACATTAGGCATGTTAAGCACATAGGGAATAAAATGTTTGAACATAAGTCCACCTTTACAAATTAATTAATATGTCTTTGAACGCTTCTGTCTACTGTTTACCTTGCATTTCAATGACCATGAATTAGAAAAAGTTTAAAAGGTCAATCATAATTCTAAATAAGCAAAAGAGAATTAAGCCTTTTTTCTAGTAATTTTAGTCACTTGTTTAAAATAGTGCAAATTTAACGTACATTAATTTACAAAGATTGAACCATTGGTTCTATTCGGACGATAAAATTTATATTAGAGTGTGGTTTTAAACATGATTTTCGGCTGAATAAGAGATTGTTTATCAGTTTGTACCAATCGAAAAGTGTTTGAATCACTTAAACATTATAAAAACAGTAGTTCATCTCCATCGTGGTTTTTGAAGTTCTTGAGATATCAACTACGGTCACGAGAGGTTGACAAGCGTTGAATTTACGGACGCATACATAAATTTTAAGTTAAAAATTCCCAAACAGGTGCAAAATATCCAAAGGTTTTAAAAACTAATATAAAAATAAATTTATAAATAAATATTTTGCCAACTAAAAATATCTCATACCGTCAGTTTTTACCGAGAGACGTTAAATATCATCAATTATAATCAAGGGAAAAATAAAATAATTGAATGGTGTCTTTTTGGATGTTTTCAAACCTATGTAATAAAACATGCAAATTTTAAGGCTTTGATTTTTTTACAGAACCCTACCAGGACATAGACAGTTTTACAGTTATTGGTGGAAATTCAAACCTCAGTTCAATGGTAATGAATTAATAAAAAAAATCATAACAACATTTTCGAACTGGAAATATCAATTGTTATCTGGTTAGGTAAAAAAAAAAAACAAAAGAAGACATTCATTATATACTAAAGAATTGAGGATCACAATGTTGTTCATTCGAGTGTAAAAAGTTTGAAAGGGCAAGGACAAAACCGGTTAACATGAAAACGAACAGCAAGAGGAAACACAAAAATCAACAGCCCAAACTCAAGTCGTAACAAGAGTGAGCTTGGGTGCTCCGGAAGAGTAAGCGGTTCCTGTCTGCTCGAGCACACCGGTAACCAAATACAAATTTTAAGAATTTGATAAAATTGTTTGTAAATTTATTTCATTCACTTTTTATTTTATTGAATTATAAATATGACCTTAAGGCACAGAACGAATAAAAAAATAATGTGCTAGAGCCATATATCTGTCTATTCCTATTATATTTCTTTAATATTATGAAAATAACATGTACTTGACACATTGGTACGTTTTGGAAGAAGAAGAAGAATTGGTGCAATAGAACCAACTAATTTCAACCTATTTTTTTTCTTTCGTTGCTTTTGAAATACTTGTGTCTTATGTATAAGGTGTGTAAAGTACAATCAGTTCATTTTTTCAGTGAAGGACAAGAACAATGCTTAAAAACAGACGTTAATGAATTTAGAAGATGGCAGGAAGGACTTCACCAGGAGTTTATTTATTCAGAAAGTGACATAACGATAATTCAAGTGGGACTCTTTTTTGAAAGTTTTCAGCTAAACATTATACATTGAATCATCAAAAAGGTGAAGACTTATTGTTTGAAAATCCTTCATTTTGAATACAACATATATTCAACGAGGAAAAATCCTTAAAAAAAACACACACACATTATTTCGTATCGTTAAGTAATTGGATTCATATCATTACTTTTTTCAATCATATAAAAAGAAATAAATTAAACGCACAATTATGCACAAGTATTTATTGTATGACTGTAAATAAATAAAAGTATATTTGTATATTTTGTGATATTATTAATATGTTTCATATGTTTATTTTATAATATAATCATCTTTAAAACATGTTCTAAATACCAAAATCTTCCAATTTCAAACCTATGCGAAAAATAATTGGTTCTAAAAATATTCTTACGTTCCCTAAATATGCTGAAACGAATATGGATAGTAAGATTCTAAAAGGTCAGAAGAAATTTCTACCTTCTACTACTTCTCCAAAGTTCTCCAAACCATCTATTTCGGAATAAATGTTAATGTGAGAGTTCTATAATTTATCGTTATCAGCAGACATTTCTGCTTTCTGGTGATGATTTTGAAAGTTCTATAGATTATCATTTTCAGCAGAAATTTCTGCATTCTGTTGATTATTTGAAAATTCTATAGATTATAATTTTCAGCAAAAATTTCTGCTTTCTAGTGCTGATTTTGAAAATTCTTTAGATTATCATTTCCAGCAGAAATTTCTGCTTTCTGGGTATTATTTTGAAAATTCTATAGATTATCGCTTTCAGCAGAAGTTTCTGCTTTCTGGTGATGATTTTGAAAATTTTTCAGCAGAAATTTCTGCTTTCTGGTAATGATTTTGAAAATTCTTTAGATATCATTTTTAGCAGAAATTTCTGTTTTCCAAGCAAAATTTTGAAAATGTTATAAAATATCTTTTCGGTAGATTTTTTTTATTTCCAGTGACTATTTTGAAATTTAAAAAAGTATCTTTATCAGCAGAAATTTCTGCTTACTAGTCTCCTAATGATTATTTTAAAGTTCTCTAAACCATCTTTTTCAGCAGAAATTTCTGCTTTCTATTTTAGCTTCCGTAATTCACTTGCCTTAAAGGAACGGATTTAAACTTTCAAAGATTCAATTTTAAATTTACTGTATAAAAATCATGATTTATAGGCCCTGACAGTAAGAATTTTCGAAAAATACACTTTTGAAGGCTTCAATTTCAAAATCAAACTGAAAAACGGAAAAGTAAGATTTTCCTTTTTTATTTTGGACAGCGTTCATGATCTATCAAATAATATACCGAAAGGACTTAGATTAAATCCGCCAATACAAACGAGAACTACACGAAGAAACAGACAACACAAAAAACGAACAGCAGTCAGAAACATGAACTCAAGCCGTAACGAGAGTGAACTCGGATGCCCCAGTCTAGTAAGCTGTCCCTGCTTGTTGAAACACACAGACACACAGACAATCAAACAATTTACAAAACAAAATCATTTCAAATGCAGGCACTTTGACCCAATAAAGACTTTAGCAGAATCTAATGATCAGAAGTTCAAAGCAAGCAACAGCTTTTTTTCTATCTGCAATAGTTTTCATTTTATAGGGCAACAACATGAAAAACGCTATATTAGATCATTATAGGGCCATATTCCTTATAAGGGCTCATCTGACATCTTCTACCATAGGGAGACTTTTGTAAAACATTAATGAAAAATGTTAAAGAAAGCAACACCTTTATTTTTCTGCAATATTTTCTTTATTTGGGGTCAATTTATGAATGAAACACTATTTTTGAATTTTTAAGGACCATAAAACCCCAAAAAGACTTTTGTAAAACTGAATGAAATAAAGGTCAAAGCATTAGGATCGGCGCTTTCGTAAATATTAACACAAAACTACAATGTTTCACGAAAGTAAATTGATCAACATAATCCAAATCATATTTTGACTAACAAAAATAATCACAATGGATACCCCCCTTTTTCAAAGCCACTCTCGGTATGACGACTCAGCATTATTATCATTACCACTAAATGTGACTTTTATTATGCAACGAACATGATAAAGGCTTAAAATTATACGAAAAACGTACTGGAATCTGCCAGATTTTGTTTTGTCCATTTACGCGACGCCAGGTATAGGCAGAGATAAGATATGGAAACCTATGACCTCAATATTAGTTTACACTTTATTGGTACATGTTCACTAAGTTCGGTGGAATCGAATATGGTAAGATGATAAAATTGAGGTCCGAATTTGATCGCTTTTGTAATTCGCATTTTTATAATATTCAAGGGGCATTGTTACAGGAGAGAACTTTTAAAGTTGTAACATATATCATACAATTTTTGTAATTTGGTTTTCGCATCCAAACTGTGGTGTTCACAGACTTTCTGTCCAATTTATAAGGAAATTTCACACCCCTCACAAACTCTTAGTTGATTTAAACTTGCAAGATGAGAAGTAACTATACTTCTCGTGATTAATGTTTTAAGAGTTTGTTGCTTTTTAATCTAGTTATTTTAACAATTCATTTCAACAAGTTTAAGGTAAACCAAAAAAAGGTGTTGTCTTTGCAGACAGCCACAAAAATATTAAATGGAACCACTAAGAAATTTCATCGTATGGAAATTTAGGAAAGAAACATCATTTATGGAAAATTACATTATACCTATATAATAGTAAATAGTACGGAAGTATGCTTCAAAATCTTTGAGGCCTTCGGTCGTCATGGCGAAACACAAGGTTCGTGGTTTGATCCGCGTCAGGGTTGAAAATTTCATGAACCGATTTTCTACTCTCTCTTGACACCGTTTGCGAGGATGATCTCAAGAAGCGATGCTGGTCCTTCGGAAGGGACGAAAAAAAGGTTGTCCCGTGTATTGGGAGAGCAATACCCTGTGCACGTTAAAGACCCCTTTGTAGAGTTTGGTAAGAGTAGGCTCAACGGGGGCCGTTTACAAGGGCCACATTCGCAAACTACAGGCTGAAAAGGAATTTATAGAAGAAGCTTGTTTCCCAGTCCAGGATAAAAAAAAAATGGGTTAAAAGTACTATATTGTAATCTGCCCTTCTGTATAACCTATTGTAGCGATTTCTAAGTGTCTTCGTGTCGCTGTATCTGTTTGGGTCGGCAGTATGTCTGGGACCGGCAGAGTTTACCCTTTCACCTCAAGGAACCTTGAAGATCAGAATTCCGGGTAAGGCACTTACAATTCCTTAAAATATCAAACAAAAACACACGGAATTTTTTTTGTAATGAATCTAGCATAAATTGATTAAAATTTTCTTTCAATTGTTTCTTCGCCAATCGCAAACAGCGATCAGGGCCTAATGGCCTCGTTGAACTTGTGAAGACTGCTAGTGATCATTTTACATGTTTAAATTGCCGCTTGTTTATGAGGGTTGTGTCGAGTACACTTATTCCACATCTTTCCACATATCGTTATCTTCTATACTCAGGGAAAAACTCATTTCTACAATATGTATCTTAAATAATAGCAATGCTCGGAATCTCTGCTGTGTATCTTTTATCGACCCAATATCAATAGGCAATAGCTTTAATATGTGCGGTTTCATGAAACTAAAGACGCTTAAAATTTATGCCTCGGAAACCGTGCAATTTCGGACGGTAGAAAACCGAATTTTATAGATAAGTCCCGTGTTCCCGAAAGGCGTTGCCCGGCAGTAAAAATATCTTATTAAGCAGTTATCTATATTCAGTTTCAACTTGCCGTACATTTAGAAGCCACCAAAAGTTTCATTTTTTGGTCGGCTTTAGCCATCTCAGAAACACAAACAGAAAACAATCATAACAATTAGTTACCTTTAAAAACGATAAACTCGACCAAATATGGCTCGTGTACTCTGAAAAAAAAAACAAGCAACTTCATGTATACATATAAGAAAATTATTACTTTGCCAATGTATGGTAAGTCTATCTCAGTACGAGTCAACTTCAGCTCTAGTGAACGCTTTTATGATTTTAAGCTGACGGTTACAACCGAATGGCAGTACATATGAATATCAACCAACCACTGCCTGGGCTAGCTGGTGGAACGTTTGCACATGATTTGACCACCCCAAATAGTGAGTAAATTGTATCAGTACTTTGGGTATAAGAGCACATGATTTGACCATACCAAATAGTGAGTAAATTGTATCAGTACTTTGGGTATAAGAGCACATGATTTGACCATACCAAATAGTGAGTAAATTGTATCAGTACTTTGGGTATAAGAGCACATGATTTGACCATCCCAAATAGTGAGTAAATTGTATCAGTACCTTGGTTATAAGAGCACATGATTTGACCACCCCAAATAGTGAGTAAATTGTATCAGTACTTTGGGTATAAGAGCACATGATTTGACCATACCAAATAGTGAGTAAATTGTATCAGTGCCTTGTATAAGAGCACATGATTTGACCATCCCAAATAGTGAGTAAACTGTATCAGTACCTTGGGTATAAGAGCACATGATTTGACCATCCCAAATAGTGAGTAAATTGTATCAGTACCTTGGTTATAAGACTCGTACAGTAGCATGCCAAGAAAGTGCTCCACCGAATTAGTTTTTGTTTTGACATTATTTGATTCTGGTTGATATTATTGTCTTTGTCGTCAGCTTTACGACATATGAAGACACATGTTCGGCTTATTACATATAATATAGATTATGTTAGTATGATTACCACCTAAAAAGGAACAATATTTCAGCAGAAATAGCATTACGAAATTAATATTATGGCTAAGCCAAATAAAATAAAATTTGTTTGGTTTATCTAGGAACGTAAAATCTCTTTATACGTTCCTGGTTTATCTTCCATAATGTCCTACCAAAGTTTTTAATGCCAACCCTAGTCTCTTTACCATTTTTGCTTAAGCACTGCTCAACTTGAAATCCTCTTCCCATTAACTCACGGTAAAAAATATACATTAAAAACGAAAGAATATGGAATATGTGCCAGTATGTAACATACCTACCGACCCTATTTTACAGGCATTAAACCAGAAACACACATCTTTTTGTGGTCATATAATTTATGTAGTACATGTAAATTATCAACGAAATGCCATGATGCATAAAAGGGAAATAAACTGCATGAAAAAATAAACTGTTTATATCAGTACAGCAACAAATGCTTTTATAACGAAAACGAGTCAATCATCCAATCCATCCAACATATTTGTTTAAATATTTCAATTTTGAAAAGGTGCTGGCTGTTTACCATTGTTGACTTTATGTATGCAGTGTCGCTTGTACTTGACTAATCATCATCTCATAATCTTCTACTTACATTTACAATAGATGGATATTTTGAATGGCAGACATCAACTCCTGCAAAGGAAGGTGACACAATTAACTATTGGCTGTGGGGAGAAAAGGGAGGGCTCGGTGAAACCAACCAAGGATTGTCCCATACCATAACGGGTAAGTTTGTAATAAACAAATACCAGAAAAGTTGGTACCAAA
This sequence comes from Arcuatula senhousia, assembly GCA_963971305.1. Taxonomy (NCBI): domain Eukaryota; kingdom Metazoa; phylum Mollusca; class Bivalvia; order Mytilida; family Mytilidae; genus Arcuatula; species Arcuatula senhousia. The sequence goes on along the minus strand of OZ020308.1, from coordinate 29,036,434 downwards.
CGACAGCAAAATCGATTGTCTTAAAGACGCAAATGAAGAAAGCTCCATATACTAGTTACTAACACGGTTTGCAAGATCACCAGATTACACACACCAACAAAAGAAAACAATCCAAAATCAGAACCAGATATATCTTAGCACATTTGAAACAATTTAAAACTAGTAAGGTAATTGATTCCATAAATGTGTGACTTTCTATCACCCCTCCAAAGTTGAAAGTGTGATATTTTGCGAATAAAGCTAAAACTAAAGTAACAAAGAATCTTGCGCTCAATTTATCTTTAAGGAAATTGTCTGTTATCCAATCAATGTACTCATTTTAGATGGTATACAAAGTTACCAATTGCATATCGCCCATATCTTTTCATCATAGATATTTCATATGATGTATTTTATAATAAGCTCCTACTACAACCCCAAGACCAACAACCGCACCTCCCCGGCCAACCACGGCCGCTCCCATAGTGACAAGTACCTTGCCCAACAGGGAGACGCCTTCACCAGGAGTTACTTTGCCAAATAGAGAAACGCCTGCTCCAGTCACTTTGCCTAACCGGGAAACACCAGCTCCATCTGGAACTGGAAGTCAAACTAGTACTTCCGGCTCATCACAAACGAGTGGAACGTCCTCTGGCGGTTCTGGTTCTGGTGTTGTACATACTGGCGGAGTTCAGCAACAAGGTTTGTTTCGTTTTTTCAAAAAAATCATTTAGTAACACTTGTTATGTAACACAGCAAAATTGTTTTCGTATAAAGTTGCTTTTATGTTGAATGCAAAAAAGCACTGATCTAGAACAAGAAACGTATTTTGCATGAAAAACATGAGTGTATATCTCAATGAACCTTAAAACTGAGTTTGTCACATTCAAACTTTCATTGTAGCAACATTAACAATAATTAGATCGATACAATTTTAACAAGAAAATATGTTTTTTTAAACGCAGGTATGTTGGATGTTCCTTTCAAATTCAGCTAACCTCATATACATTTACAATAAAAATCTATTTATCAATGCTCACCCGGAGGTCAGATTGCATATGCAAATTAAAATACCTGGCGGTATAACTTCTAACGAGAGTTTATCAACCAATTAATTTTTTTTTCATTTATAAGCCCAGTCAGCTCAATGCCAATCCTACCCATGTCTGATTTTTGAAGACAACTTCAATACTTTGGATTTCTCTGTTTGGGAACATGAGATTACAGCCAGTGGCGGAGGAGTACGTATCTTTATAACGCATTAGAACCTCGGTTTCATATTTACTTTCCATTCTATAGACGATGATTTATGCAGCAAATTTTAACAGCAAAGTAGATAATTGAAGAATAAAACGTTGTGAATGTTCCAGTGTTAAGTTAACAAAATGTAATATTAAGTGTTAATGGGTACCGGCATTTTTGTTGTTGTGGTCGAAATAAATTTCCGATGACTGTGGCCATTCAAACAACCCCCCAAAAAGTACCACATCCACGTTAAAAATCCCTCTGCAGAGTTCAGTAAGAGTAGGCTCTATGGGGGCCGCTACAAAGGACACACTCTCAATCTGCTAGCTAGAGAGGGATTCGCATAAGCATGCACGCAGCTTGTTTCCCAATCCAGAATAAATAAAAATGTTTAAATTAAAGTCCCATATGTTTGCCTCTGAAAAATCACTACTTCTGATTGAATTTAAGCAAATATGTTATGTCAATAAAAAATTGTCAAAGGGACATTCTTAGTGTACATTTTCTTATTTTCCACATATAAATTTAATATTCACATTTTTTCTCAGAACTGGGAATTTGAATACTACACAAACAATAGATCAAACAGTTATGTAAAAGATGGAGTTCTTTATATCAAACCGGTAAGTGGATACTTAACAATATATGTCCAAAAGAATTAGCAACATTTGAGACGGACACACGGACGAACGGATCAGATCATGCCTTCTTATCTCGTAGATGAGATATAAACAATCTCTATCATCCTTGTTACATGTACAAGGACTTCTATCTATCGATTTTTAGTTGCCATCAATAGTCGTTCTATAATCCTAATGATCACCGTTATTTAGCTTGACGAAGACCCCATCCTAATCCTAATGATCACCGTTATTAACCTTGACGAAGATCCCATCCCAATCCTAGTGATCACTGTAATTAACCTTGACGAAGATCCTATCCTAATCCTAGTGATCACTTTTATTACCCTTGACGAAGACCCATCCTAATCCTAGTGATCACTATTACCCTTGACGTAGACCCCATCCTAATCCTAGTGATCACTATTACCCTTGACGTAGACCCATCCTAATCCTAGTATTCACTATTACCCTTGACGAAGACCCATCCTAATCCTAGTGATCTCTATTACCCTTGACGTAGACCCCATCCTAATCCTAGTGATCACTATTACCCTTGACGAAGACCCATCCTAATCCTAGTGATCTCTATTACCCTTGACGTAGACCCCATCCTAATCCTAGTGATCACTGTTACCCTTGACGAAGACCCCATCCTAATCCTAGTGATCACTATTACCCTTGACGAAGACCCATCCTAATCCTAGTGATCACTTTTATTACCCTTGACGAAGACCCATCCTAATCCTAGTGATCACTATTACCCTTGACGTAGACCCCATCCTAATCCTAGTGATCACTATTACCCTTGACGAAGACCCCATCCTAATCCTAGTGATCACTATTACCCTTGACGAAGACCCATCCTAATCCTAGTGATCACTTTTATTACCCTTGACGAAGACCCCATCCTGATCCTAGTGATCACTATTACCCTTGACGAAGACCCCATCCTAATCCTAGTGATCACTATTACCCTTGACGAAGACCCCATCCTAATCCTAGTGATCACTATTACCCTTGACGTAGACCCCATCCTAATCCTAGTGATCACTATTACTCTTGACGTAGACCCCATCCTAATCCTAGTGATCACTTGTATTACCCTTGACGAAGACCCATCCTAATCCTAGTGATCACTATTACCCTTGACGTAGACCCCATCCTAATCCTAGTGATCACTATTACCCTTGACGAAGACCCCATCCTAATCCTAGTGATCACTATTACCCTTGGCGAAGACCCCATCCTAATCCTAGTGATCACTTTTATTACCCTTGACGAAGACCCCATCCTAATCCTAATGATCACCGTTATTAACATTGACGAAGATCCCATCCTAATCCTAGTGATCACTGTAATAAACCTTGACGAAGACGCTATCCTAATCCTAGTGATCACTGTTAATTACCTTGACGAAGACCCCATCCATATCCTAATGTTCACAGTTATTAACTTTGACGAAGACCCCATCCATATCCTAATGATTACAGTTATTAACCTTTACGAAGATCCCATCCTAATCCTAATGATCAAAGTCTTTTAACTTGACGAAGACTTCATCATAATCTGAATGATCACCGTTATTAACCTTGGCGAAGATCCCATCCAAATCCTAATGATCACCGTTATTAACCTTGATGAAGATCCAACCCTTATCCTAGTGATCACTGTTATTACCTTTGACGAAGATCCTATCCATATCCTAATGATCACTGTTATTACCTTTGACGAAGACCCCATCCTAATCCTAGTGATCACTGTTATTAACCTTGACGAAGACCTCATCTTAATCCTAATGATCACTGTTATTAACCTTGACGAAGACGCCATCCTAATCCTAGTGATCACTGTTATTAACTTTGACGAAGACCTCATCTTAATCCTAATGATCACTGTTATTAACCTTGCCGAAGACGCCATCCTATTTCTAGTGATCACTGTTATTACCCTTGACGAAGACCTCATCCTAATCCTAGTGATCAATATTACCCTTGACGAGGATCCCATTCTTATCCTAGTGATCACTGTTAATAACCATGACGAAAATCCCATCCTAATCCTAGTGATCAATATTATTTACCTTTACGAAGATCCCATCCTAACCCTAGTGATCACTTTTATTAAACTTGACGAAGACCCCTTCCTAATCCTAGTGATCACTTTTATTAACCTTGACGAAGATTCCATCCTAATCCTAGTGATCACTATTACCCTTGATGAAGACCCCATCCTAATCCTAGTGATCACTGTTATTAACCTTGACGAAGATCTTATCCTAATCCTAGTGATCACTTTAATTAACCTTGACGAAGATCCCATCATAATCCTAGTGATTAATGTTAATAACCTTGACGAAGATCTTATCCTAATCCTAGTGATCACTTTAATTAACCTTGACGAAGATCCCATCCTAATCCTGGTGATTACTGTTATAAACCTTGACGAAGACCAATCCTAATCCTAGTGATCACTGTTATAAACCTTGACGAAGACCAATCCTAATCCTAGTGATTACTATTATTACCCTTGACGAAGGCCAATCCTAATCCTAGTGATCACTGTTATTACCCTTGACGATGACCCCATCCTTATCCTAGTGATCACTGTTACCCTTGACGAAGATGCCATCCTAATCCTAGTGTTCACAGTTACCCTTGACGAAGATCCCATCCTATCCTAGTGTTCACAGTTACCCTTGTCGAAGACCTCATCATAATCCCAGTGACTACTGTAATCCTTGAAAAAGACCTTGATCATTCTATCCTAGCCATCAATGTTATCACCAAGTAAGACCTCATTCTCTTGATCACTGTAATCCTTGACAAAGACCTTGATCATGCCAATCCTAGTCTGTCATCAATGTTATCAACAAGGAAAACTTCATTCTAGTGATCACTGTAATCCTTGACACTTTGATCATGCCAATCCTAGGCTGCCATCAATGTTATCACCAAGGAAGACCTCATCCTTATCCTAGCGTTCAATGTTGTCTTGGGGAAGACCCCATTCGAACCCTATTGATCAATATAAGTAACCTTTGAGAGAGACCTCTTCCAACCTTGCTGATCAATGTAACCTTCGAGGGAGACCTCTTCCAACCTTACTGATAAAACAAAATTATGTAAACTTTGAGGGAGACCTCTTCTAACCTTACTGGTCAATGTTACCTTTGGTGAGACCTTTTCTAACCTTACTGATCAATGTTACCTTTGGGAAGACCTCTCTCCAGGCCTACTGATCAATGTTAACTTTGTTTTCTTCGTCCCGTTTTCGTTAGTGTTTACTGGTTTTGTCTCTGCCGTTTTGGACTTTTGACATTTGGATGCACCATCGGTGCTTCTGCTTCATTCTGAGAATTGTAAACTTTGAGAGCCTCTTCCAATCTAACCGATTAATGTAATTTTTGAGGAAGAGCTGTTGCAATCTTACCAGTTTGTGTAACATTTGAAGAAGACCTCCTCCAACCCTAATGTTATCTTTATGAGACACCTCTTCTAACCCTACTAATCAATGAGGCTTATTCCTATCTTAGTGTTCATTTTTTTCCTGTAGAAAGACGTATTAAATATTACATCTTATCTTAGATTCCCTAAGGACGTTATCTTTGAAGTGTCTTCATTTACCAACATTAGTTTTTTTGTGGTTTGTTTGTTTGTTTTGTTTTTTATTTTTTTTGCTTTTATAAATACGTGCATACATAGGAAAGACTAGATTATCATTACTGAATGCAAAAAAGCTTTAAATTACCTTTTACTTTTTATGTTCCTTCTTTTTTTATATGCCATAGACTCTGACATCAGATCACTACGGTGAAAAGTTCTTGACTTCCGGTAATCTGGAATTATGGGGTAAGCAGACGATCTGATCACATCAATAATTCATCATCTTCTCAAATATTATGATGTCTTAAATAGACACAGAGGTAGTTAGTTATAAAAAATAATTCAAAAGATATTACAGTAAATTGTTCAATAATGATATATCAAATAAATAAGAGATTATACAATGAAATTTACCTTTGACAAGCACCGGTAGGGATAGAATCGGCGACAAATCCCACTCATGATTTAATTAAATGTCAAAATGAATACTTTGAGCTCTTGCGACAAAAACGTATACCAAGGTTTTATTTTATGAATCCAGAAAAAATAAGATGAGTGGCGTGTTATCTATCTGTATTGTCAAACTTCTAAACAACATAGCAGCGTTAGATCATAAACTAAATTTGCTATTTGATCTGCATACTTTGTAATTATGATTAGGTCATTCTGTCATCTGTTATATATGTCATTATATTGGATGTCCTCATGTTACACATGTATGTGTTTGAGCGTTTCAATAAAATCTGAAATCTGAAATCTTGAAAATATTTGTTTCATAAAAAGAAAAGACCCTGTCATGAGCACTTCCCAATTTAAACTTTCATGTAGTTACAATCTGTTTGTTCTTTCTTTGTTTATTGATAACCACAATCTCTAGATAAATCTTCTGGAATCAAATCATGAGTGTAATAGTATAATGACATGATTATTTCAGGCGGATCAAGTGGCGATATGTGTACCAGCAATATGTGGTGGGGTTGTATGAGGCAAGGATCAGCAGACCACATCATCAATCCCATACAGTCGGCGAGGCTGCGCAGTACCAGAGGATTCACCATGAAATACGGAAAAGTCGAAATCGAGGCTAAAATGCCAAAAGGAGACTGGATCTGGCCAGGTGTGAATTTTTAAAAGCCTTTTTACAACTATTTTGTTACACATTTAAAAAAAATGATTTAAAACATTAGTCTATCAGTTTAACGGGTTTTTTTTTTAATTAACGATGATAGTTTTACTTGTACTAGTAATGTCTTTGCTTTTAAATTAGGAAAGTTGAATCTTCAATCATCTAAATATAAGGATAAGTTTTAACTTTAAAATTTCAGATTAGAGATTGATTGTTTAAGAATTGGTCAAGAGCAAGAAATTATCCAGACTGTTGTTGCATCTCTTGTATACATATTGAATGTATTTTCTTGATTTTTGTAGCAATTTGGATGCTGCCAAAGTGGAATGCATATGGACAATGGCCAGCTTCAGGAGAAATCGATATTGTGGAATCTAGAGGTAAACAGACAATATCAGAATTTGGACACAAATCAATTGCATCAAGAAGGATATGTTAAGCAATCCAAGGCACCTGTGTTACTTCATTTTTTAGGAAAGTTTGCGTAGCTTTGTGTCTTGTGTTGATTCTTTTGTTGTGCTGTTGTCTTCAGTGGCACAGAGTGGGGTTCAGCGGGTTGAACCCAACCCACCCCTTGTCTATGAAGATTTCAAGATTTGTGATTTTCGTGCATATTTTTGACCAAAATTGACCTGGAACCCCCCCCCCCCTCTTTTGTTTTTAGTAGACAATTAGCAGACCACCCCCTTTACAAAATCTCCGGGTCGACCCCTGGACTTCATTGATACAGCGAGTGTTCTATAGAGACTTTCTTTACCGTCCTTTTGTTTGTTCTTGTTGTTTTTTTTTGTCTTAGGTTCTCTCTAGTGGAATTAGACTTTGATCGATTTGATTTTTATTGTGTGTTTATTTTTGTGCTTTGTCTAGGAAAATTGATAGTGGGAAGGTTGGGCCCAAAAAACTAGTTCAACCCCGCCACATTTTTATGTGCCTGTCCTAAGCCAGGAATCTTTGACAAAGCTTTCGTTTGTACTTGTCTTTTTGATGTTTTCTGTTACTTGTTTAAGAACGGGGTCTATCAGTGACTATTTCAGGACTGGATTCGAATTATATGCATTTTATTTAGACCATGGGTCAATTGCAGAACCGCGAGCGGTGCCAAATGGCATCGTTGAAGGCTGCTGGCGGTTGTCCATTGTGGTTTTTCTGAATTGCCGCTTGATTGTGGGCTGTGTCGCGTACACTTATTCCACATCTCATTATTTTCTATTAGTTTTGTTTTTGTTTTTGTTTTGAAGACATAGACAGGGGTTTATGGATTCTTACTAGAGGGTGGGGTATAACATTTTTTTTCAGCGCTACGACTCACGCTTCTTATGTTAATTATCCACATTGCTAGAACAAGGTTATTTTTATTTCTTTGATAGAAATAGATAAATAAACCAATGCATATATTACACTATTATATTGAAGGAGGTGTCTGGGAATACATAAATATATTTCTTTTATTTCTTAAAAAGCTAACATGGTAAAAGCATCGAATAATTTACAATGCCAATGTCCATTTGCTTTTGTTCAACTGTTATGGATGTATTTTTACAATGTCCAAAACTAAAGAATATCGGTATAATATTGTGTTTTTATGAGGAAACAATGTCCTTTTATTCGTTTTTGAGGAACAGTTTTCAAAACTGAAATGTTCAGAAATGAACACTGTCTTTGCAGTTGAAGTATATTTACTAAGAACAGAGTCTATTAGTGCGAGGAGAAAAAAAGAAAACCCTATACTGAAGTATTTGCAGGATATTGTGTTTCAAATAGTAAACACTAGTTCACACAAAGCACTATTTACATATAGTGCTTTGTGTGAACTAGTGTTTTCAATAAATAAAGTGCTGTTTTTTAATAAGAAAAGCAATATCCCTGTATTTGCAGTATTTTGTAGGTAACAGTGTACATCTGAACCAATAACAATTTTAGACAATTATACGTGTTCATTGCAGCATGTCATAAAAGATGTAATTGAATATAGTCTTAAATTCTGCCACGATATGCTTTTTAGAATTTTAAAATTTACTCCAACATTGTCCAATATACTGAGGTTCCAAGTAATTTTGAGATAAGTTATAATAGCTAGCCTAGAAAAAGCGATAAAGTAGAATAATATGGTAAATACTTTATGCAAATTCGTAATAAGAAATCTTGATTTCCAAATAGGCAATCTGAACTACCATGACGAGAAAGGTCTTAGCCAAGGAGTGGATTCTATAGGCAGTACTTTACACTTTGGACCAGGTTACCCATACGATCCATTTGAAAAGGCACATGCAGAGAAGTAAGTTTAGATGTGCATACAAATTGTCTATCTCTAACAACAATGACACTGGCGGATAAATGAAACTAAACTGTAAAATAAAGCCAATCCAAATCGATTCCTCGTTTGTCTGTGTCCCAAATTATGACAACATATTTTAGCATGACATGCTTTTGAGAGTTTATGTTTATTTTCATGGAATTTCACAGTTTTCAGGTCTTTCGGCTACAAATTGTCATTCATTTAACATCACAACATGTGTGGCAAATGTTAAATAGTAATGTACATGATGTGTGAACTCTAATTTTTTTTTTTCAAAATCGGATCAGAAATAAAAAAAAGTTACATTTTTGCCGATTTTTTTTCTAAATGAAAAAAGGAGGATCCCAAAATCAATCCCGTATGGTATAATGATAAGGCATATCATTGTCAAATTTCATACCAATTGACCAACCAGAACCAACGTTATTGTGGGAACAAATAAAATATTTGAGTTTTTGCCCTTTTTAGGCCCCTAATTTCTGCCCGAATGAAGGGGGCCCCAAAATCAATCCCATTTATCCTTTAATTGTATGAAACATTTTTGTTGAATTTCAAAGCATTTGGTAAACCAAAACAAAAGTTATTGTGGAAACAAACAAAAAGTAAAAAAAAAATAAAACAAAGGGGACCCCAAAGTCATTCCCATTCATCATTTTATGGTAAGGAACATCATGGTCAAATTTCATATCGATGGGACAAGAAATAAAGTTATTGCGTCAACACTCTCGCCATTTTTTCTCAAATGCAGTTCTCGCCCTGTTGCCAATCATTTCGCTATATTTTCGGTAATATTGTCATGGAAGAGCTCATTTTAAAGGCATTTTTTGTGTTCATTTTAGATCAGGTTTCATTTCCGATCTAACACTGCCCAAATAATTTCACAATTAACGTTTGAAAATCGGGTGTCAAGAATTACTTTCTGGCTAGATCTACTCTGTGACCAGTATTGGAAGTGGGTTGATTAACAATAAAACTATTCTATGTAGGTGAAGAAAAATATAGAAATAAATTGTGCATTAAATCACGGTAGATGGTGAATGGCTTACTTTAAGTGTTGTGTTTAATTCTTGTCTCAACGATATGTTTATCTTCTCTCTGCACTCATAGCTTTAAAAGTAGGCGTTAACGAATATGTTGAGTTACATTTAGAATAAGGAGTCGTTGTAATGTACTTATGGAACCGAGCAACGTCAAAATTGACCGAAAGGAGTCAATATGATCCTTTACCGTGTGTTGAAAAAGAGAACATATCAGCCTAGCTTTTTTAAACTTGCTTTATGTATGAAATATTTTAGGCCGAGGCTACGATTACTCGCTACGAGTAAAAATAAGATTTTTTTATTGTTACTCGTAAGATTCCGGACTGAAAAGGTGCCGTATCCGGAAATTTAGTCCGAGTTTTACGCGAGTAACAATAAAAAAATCTTATTGTTACTCGTAGCGAGTAATTTGTAGACTGTTCGAATACTTTATTTGTGTTTTAACAACAATGTTTGTCTCTATTTGCTAGGAAACTGACGTCAGGAACATTTGCTGATGCCTTCCACAAGTTTGGTGTAGAGTGGGACGAGACAATGATTAAGTATAAACAATATAAATAGTAGAAAAAAAGTCTTAGAAAAATAAAATTTAAAATTTTCAATTTAAATTTAAGAGCATGTATATCAACAAAATACAACTTTTCATTGAAACCGGCATTAATGGGAAATAAATATAACAAAATACCATCATCGAGACAAGAAAAATAAGAAAAAATATATTGATGCCATAGAAAGGAAGACGACAAATATAAGCAACTTAACTCATGTTACTACTAAAACCATGGCGTATTATAGTAGACTTTCTTTTCTGGAAAAAATGACTATCTCTTATGTTTTATATTTTTGATAGTACTTGTTATTTATTAGATCTATGGTTATTTTTACTTCAGATTTGTTAAATAAGTTAAGGTTTTAAATCTATTTTGACTTTAATTCTGTCAATACAATATATAACAAATGTTTAAAAATGCTGTTGGATCTTTAGATTTACCGTTGATGGCGAGGAAATTCTAAAAACAGTTCCACCAGCAGGAGGTTTCTGGGAGTTGGGAGAATTTGATAAGATCGCTCCAGGCATGGACAACCCATGGCGTGGTGCAAGTAAAATTGCTCCATTTGATCAAGAGGTTTGTAAACAAAAATAGGGATTACAGAATAAATTTGATATGAAATTTATCAAGAAAAAAAACTTGATGGCCTATAAGTATTAACAAAAATGATTTCAATAAAAAAAATATTTCAACCTGAGCATGTCAATTTGGCAGATCATCTCAATAATAATGATTATCACAGTAAGTAATTTCTTTTGTCATAAAAGTTATTCCCCTCAACTCATCTAAAACTACTTAACATAATTTAATGAAACTTATTATATGTAGCAAAAACATCAAATGCAATAATGCATATGTGCATTACCAAATAATTTTGATCCTTAAAATTTGTGGGTATTATGGCCCTTTAATTTGAACTTATAATTTTCAGGGAATCTGGAGTTCCAAGCATGCATCATTATAGCATGCTAAAACAAACTTGAATCAAATTAGTTTTATAAGCATTCTTTACACATTTCAATTATTTTGTAGTTCTATTTGATCATGAATGTAGCAGTTGGTGGAGTTGGCTATTTCCCTGATACATTTAGAAACTCACCAACCCCTAAACCATGGCATGACAAATCAGATTTCACTGCTCGTGATTTCTGGAATGCTAGAACCCAATGGTACCCAACTTGGAACCCTAATAAAAACCACGGTGAAGATGCTGCCATGAAAGTCAACTACGTCAAAGTCTGGAAAATGCATGCATAATTTGTTTGTATATAAATATCTATGTAATAAATTAAAATATAATTAATAATTGTACTTTGTTGAGTTATATATTTGATGATTCTTGGGTTCGCGTTGTTGATTTCCGTTCGGTTGATTTGTGTTTTGTGTTTCTTAGTGCTGTTTTTGTTCATGTTTACCGGTTTCATCCTTGCCCTTTCGGACTTTTGACACTAGAATGCCCCATTGGTGCCTCTTTGCTTCTCTCAAACATCCTTAAGTTACATGGATGATGCTCCTCAATTTACATCTTAGGTTTTTATGTGATTACTTTATGGGAGTACAAAGGAATGCAAAAGAGGCTTTCAATTTCCTATACCTAAAAATAAATGCTTAATTACCTATTGATATAGAAAGATGCCCAGGTTTGCAATGACCAATGTCACATACTCTTAAAATTTGACTTAGCGGAATGTTTTATTAATGTTGATGCTGATGGAAAAAGCAATCTCTAAGTCTAGCTATTGCACCTTATGTCACAGACTCAGCCAAAAACAAATTCTTTGCATTCATGTCAAAATGATCTCTTTTATGGTGATGATGATAAAAAACAAAACAATAAAATATCAACAATTCATGTTTTAATCATAACAACTTTATGTATCCATATACAAATGTATAATAATAATCTCAGCATAAAAATATTCTATGGGCAATCAATGCTACTGGATTCATAATTTACATGTATACACAATTCGTATCAATAACAAGCATTTGGCTTTAACAATATATTCATTCCAAGCACACATGCATTAAGGATTAAGTAGATGCCCTGTAGTTGATTTTGTATTACTACATGTACAATAATTTTTATTTACATATCATTGAATTGGACAATATATGGGTTTCAAGCTGAAATCTGTTTTAATTTATAAATCACTGATTGTGAATAAGTACAATTTAAGAGCATCATTCTGTGACTTTCTTATTTCATAATAAGGCCCTGTCCAAATTAATTTCTACATGTAACATCGAAAACTTCCCAAAAAAAAAGCCTGTTTAATTTTTAATCCAACCTATTTTAAATTATCCTTAATGAAACAAATGAAAAAAAAAAACTAGCGGCAAATAACCTTAACCTAAGAAAAACAAAGCATCTGAATATAAGGTATGAAAGCAACCAAATGTGTTGAGGCTTCAAACACGCCCAGTACATATTTGCCAGACATTCCTCCCTTTTTCACAGCTTATAATCATTATATCAAATATATGTAGATGCAACTAAGTTCCTAAAAATTACAGAGAAGATCAACAAATTTTCGAAAAGGGGGGGGGGGGTTCGACATACAGTCTACAGAAGAAGAATTGGTGTGTTCCAGACCAATATTTTTAAAGAAAGCAGAGGGGGTGTAAACCCCCCCCCCCCTAAAAAAACACAGAGACCTGTCTCTGAATCAACTAGTTCATGAGGCTAAACCAGAGTAGCAGGCACACAGACTAGAGCATATTTGTCCTCTGACAAAGTTAACTGTACATTAAAATCAAGATTTTAAAATGATACTAGATAATTTAATATCGGACAGGGAGTACTGAAAATTAAAAGCACCAACCCCTACTCCCTTTGAGGAAATTTAGTTCTATTCAATATAGGTACATGATATCTACCCATCACAATTTATTAATACAATTTAATGAAGCAAATTATTGTTTAAAAAAACTTAAAAGGCTAAAGTAAGTACTGGTACTGGTACTTATTTTATTTTGAGACTTGTATTGGTGATGACAATTTAATATTTGAAAAGATTAGATTTTTACAATTTAAATAACTGATTTAGTATCTACAACCTTGGCTCTACCTATACTTTGTAACATTGCAATTAAATTGAAACTTGATAACACTGTTTTTGAATGTGGTAAATTACAGATTTAAACTGTAAAATAAATCAAAATGCAGAAAAAATGTTTGTAGATTTGTTTCTAAGATTGTCTGACACAAGATACAGTAATGTATGGATGTAGCAAAACCATTTTGCGGTGCTTGAGGAGTGCCGCACTGGCGTCTGTAGAATTTGTTTAGGATTTGTTATTTTAAGATACAGTAATTTAACCAAAAAATGTACTTATTAAACCAATCAAAACAAGATTTTAGGATGTATGTGTTATAAAAATGCTTTTTTGATTACAAAAACTTGAGTTGATACATATGATAATTTGTCTTTGCTGTAAAAACTGAACAACTCAAATACATACTGGGTAGTGTTGACTTAGTTTGATTTTTATTAATCATGATTCATGTATCATAACAAAAAATGATACTTCAAAGATTATTTCATATCTTGCCTGTAAAATATCAAACTGAGTTGCACTTCAACAAATAAGTTTAAAATCTGAATATTAGACACATACATATAAATAGCGGTCAAAGTTTCATATTTTTCTGACCATACAAACATGGGACCAGACAATCTATTGCTTGAATTCAAATAGGCACTTCTGTGTTCATAAAAAAAAGATTAATTTACATTCTTAAAAAAAAAGACATCTACTTTTATCAACATTCTCAAACTAGTTGTTCTATCATGAACATTAAAGACTGGTTTAGAATTGTTTGTCAAATGACAATAAACACTATACAATTCTTTCATTGAAAAAATTTAAACTTTGACACATTCTGTGTGTCTTGCATACCTAGTCCTAGTCATTTGTATAAAAGAAATCTAAATTTAGGATGTTTGCTACTATATTATTGAAAATAAATAGGTTTCAAATTTGATGTATTTATAGGTTCATGACCTCGTTTTCAAGATTACTGACGTTAAAATTTTGGCGGGAAAAGGTTTTCTCTGACATTTTCATAGGTTTAGCATTAGCACTATCAAGCTGTTAAAACCCATGACAGAATAAATAAGATTTGATAAAACTTTGTAAATCACTTTTTTATAATATACTAAAGACATTGATAAAAAGAAAATTGGGAGTTCGTGGGCAAAAGAAACACCCTATTTTGATGGTAAAAACCCAAGGATTCCAAAAAAAATGACAGAAATTCCAAAACTAGACTTGCGAGCATCCTTAAATAGGGGGTATTGTTTGCTGACATACAACTCTTACCTAGTCTTTTGTGATCAACCTGGTTCCAAGTGCCAAAATACCCAGCATGTTTTAAGAGAAAAAAAATAATGCATGTAACACATTAAAGATGTTGGAGCATCTGTTTTTGAGATTTTTGAGATTTTATTCAGACTCCTCTGGGTTATTTTTTCTATCAAAACAAGGCAAAAATATTTACACAGTAACCCCAATTTTTCTTTTGTTTAAGGTCTTCAATACATCATAAATATCTGTTTTACAATTTTCAAATTCTAATCACTTTTTCACAGGTTTAAACAGCTAGACTATGCTAATGTTAATGCTATGAGAAAAAGAGAAAACCTTTAACTGCCAAATTTGGAACTCTTATTTCTTTAAATGAGTATGGTAACAAACATCTTATTTTGTATTTTTGATTATTTCTCTCTGATTTAAGGTATCAATTTCAAAGCCTCCTCACTTTCAAAGTCACCCTCGAAAATCCTTTATTTCAATAGAGCAGAATTTTTTTTTAAATGCAGTCAAAGATTATTCTACAGACACTAGCAGTACACGCAGTGCACCTTGTTTTATTAAACATCCTATTGTTAATATGCTAAAAGTTAGTAGCATGATGGATTGAAAAAGGATAAATGAAACAATGCATATTTGAAAGGTTGAAGATATTTCTTTCTACATTAATGTCAATCAAACAACTTCAACTTAAGTTATCACACTGAAAACTGCAATATGATTATTGCAAAGGTTTTGTGGTTGTATAAAAACAAAATAGTATTTCAAAGATATTTTTTACTTTATTCTAAATATTTCTCAATGGTTAAACATATTGTGAGACAACAACCTATATTTATGAACAAATGTTAACATTATGTGATCAAGTAAAAATATGAAGAAAAAAATTTGATAAAAAAAATAATCTTTAAATCATCTAGCACTATTTTCATTATGTTTTATGTTCATATCTTTTTTTTTCATCTATGAAGAACAAATTCAATAGACTATATTTTACAACCAAAATCATCATTAATTTCTATGGCACTTTTGTAAAAAAAAAACATTTATTACAGGCCTTCATGTCTTTATAACATGCCATTTCAAAGATCAGAATTCTGTAGAAAAATATAGTGATCTTCAAAAATTAGATAATTCATTCACATTTATAGTATAAAATCTGTTTTTCTTTTCTAATCAGCAAGGTAAAGCAAAATTTTAGGTATTTACATGTATATATCAAAAAGTAATCATAATCTCCTTTAGCCAGGAGTGGCAATCATGTCAGCCATGGCTATTATTATCTACGCATTGAAGATTTCCAGTGGAAAAGGCTAAAAATAGTGATGAATTTTCCAAAACTTGTACCGAATTGAAAGTTGAAAATTTGTACCGTACACTGAAATTCACCAAAATACCGAGGATTTTCTGTACTTCGGAGTATCATTTCACCCCTACCCAGCTACATACATGGTCGCGCCCCCCCCCCCCCAAAAAAAAAAATGCATAAACTGTAACAATTTCTTAGAGGAAGTGATGACTGACTAAATTCATACTAAAACTGCAAATTCATGATTTTATGATTGGGCATTTCATTCCCACTCCAAGAAAATGATGCCCACAAATTTAGGTACTTTAACAGTATATGAAAAATAACATTAAGGAAAAGTAAAATTTTATATCTTCAACCAAA
Organism: Arcuatula senhousia; assembly: GCA_963971305.1. Classification (NCBI taxonomy): domain Eukaryota; kingdom Metazoa; phylum Mollusca; class Bivalvia; order Mytilida; family Mytilidae; genus Arcuatula; species Arcuatula senhousia. The sequence continues at coordinate 29,019,983 of OZ020308.1, read as the reverse complement.
ATAAGGAGATATGCCCCTGAAATATTGGTCATTAATTTTTTCAAAAAATGATCTATCATGTTCAAAATTAAATTTTTCAAAAAATGATCTATCATGTTAGATAAAACTTATATTAAGTTCATTACTATTAAAAAATGACATTTACATCAGTTAGTTTTAAAGGTATTCAACATTTTTAAAAATGGCTAGGAAAGCTAACTCCTTGTGAATTTTTAGAGATCATATTGAAAAAAATTTGAACTATAAAGCATTTTAATATGGTTAAATCTTGCTAAATTTTTGTGTTTAGTATTTAGACATGATGATAAAAATAACAAAACAAAATAGCGAGACTACATCTTCATAGGCCAAAGGTTACATTGGACTACTTAACTTAAAGATAAGAAGATCGTGCGCCTTGGTTAAAGATGGGGAAATTGTGGGTAAAGGAGTATGTTCGGAAAGGGCCGGAAAGGGCCAAAAACAGCCCTAAATTTCAAATTCGAGACTGCTACTAAATAATGCTGCTAGAGTGGTCATAAGACTCTTTACTTTAAACAAGAGGCTCCCAGGAGCCTGAATCGCTCACCTGGTCTTGATGTTGACCCTATACTTTTGTAGAGCTAAATGAGCTGAACATTTAAGCAAGCAACAGCTTTTCTCTACCTGCAATAGTTTTCATTCTATAGGCCAAAAACACCATTTTTCACCTATAACCCCTATAAGGAGTCATCTGACAACTTCGACCCTATGAAGACTTTTGTAGAGCTCAATGAGCTGAACATTTAAGCAAGCAACAGCTAATCTCTATGTGCAATAGTTTTCATTCTGTAGGCCAAAAACATGAAAAAATGACATTTTTCAGGGGCCGCAACCCCTATAAGGGGTTATCTGACAACTTCGATCCTATGGAGACTTTCGTAGAGCTAAATGAGCTAAACATTTAAGCAAGCAACAGCTAATCTCTATCTGCAATAGTTTTCATTCTGTAGGCCAAAAACATGAAAAATTGCTATTTTTCAGGGGCGGTAACCCCTATAAGGAGTCATCTGACAACTTCGACTCTATGGAAAATTTTGTAGAGCTAAATAAGCTGAACATTTAAGCAAGCAACAGCTAATCTCTATCTGCAATAGTTTTCATTCTGTAGGACAAAAACATGAAAAATCGCTATTTTTCAGGGGCCGTAACCCCTATAAGGGGTCATCTGACAACTTCCACCCTATGGAGAATTTTGTAGAGCTCAATAAGCTGAACACTTAAGCAAGCAACAGCTAATCTCTATGTGCAATAGTTTTCATTCTGTAGGCCAAAAACATGAAAAAATGCCATTTTTCAGGGGCCGTAACCCCTATAAGGGGTTTTCTGACAACTTCGATCCTATGGAGACTTTCGTAGAGCTAAATGAGCTAAACATTTAAGCAAGCAACAGCTAATCTCTATCTGCAATAGTTTTCATTCTGTAGGCCAAACACATGAAAAATGGCTATTTTTCACCTTTAAGGGGCTGTAACCCCTATAAGGGGTCATCTGACAACTTCGATCCTATGGAGATTTTTGTAGAGTTAAATGAGCTGAACATTTAAGCAAGCAACAGCTCATCTCTATCTGCAATAGTTTTCATTCTGTAGGCCAAAAACATGAAAAAATGTTTTTTTTCACCTTTAAGGGGCCGTAACCCCTATAAGGGGTCATCTGACAACTTTGACCAAATGGAGACTATTGTAGAGCTTTTGATGCTGAATCAGTAGCGTGGCCTCAGATTTCCTCTATCTCTTATACTTTTTGATTTATAAGCCAAAAACAGTAGTCTGACCCCCCTAGTCTATTTTTAGTAACGGCGGCCATGTTTTTTAACGGATTAAAAATCAAAACAAAAGTTTGGTGCAGGACACCCTAAGGATCATTCATACCAAGTTTCATTAAATTCTGTTTGGTAGTTTCAGAGGAGAAGATTTTTGAAAAATTGTTAACAGACGACGACAGACGACGACGACGACGACGACAGACGACGACGACGACGGACGCCAAGTGATGGTAATAGCTCACATGGACCTAAAAATGCCATAAATTGTGCATGAATTGTTTACTCTTATGAACAACAGGGACCTTAAAAGTTAGTGAATTTCTGTAAAAATCGCTATGTTTGACATATTTAGCCTCTTTTTCTGTAAAAAATTATGAATATAATCAGTC